>PVIH01016543.1:28357-45279 GCA_004025045.1 Sigmodon hispidus
ACTGCTGAGTAGTATTCCATTGTGTAGATATACCACAGTTTGTTAATCCATTCTTCAGTTGAGGGACATCTAGGTTGTTTCCAGGTTCTTGCTATTACAAATAATGCTGCTATGAACATAGTTGAGCTAATACCTTTGGAGTGTGAATGTGCCTCTTTAGGGTATACACCCAGAAGTGGTATTGCTGGGTCCTTGGGGAAATTGATTCTTAATTTTCTGAAAAATAGCCATATTGCATTCCAAAGTGGCTAAACAAGCTTACACTCCCACCAACAATGGAGGAGTGTTCCCCTTACTCCGCATCCTCTCCAACATAGGCTGTCATCTGTGCCTTTTATCTTAGCCAATCTAACAGGTGTTAGGTGGTATCTCAAAGTTGTTTTGATTTGCATTTCTCTGATGGCTAAAGATGAAGAGCACTTTTTCAGGTACCTTTCAGCCATTCGTAGTTCCTCTGCTGAGAATTCCCTTTTTAGATCTGTACCTCATTTTTTGATTGGGTTATTCAGCTCTAGATACTTGAGCTCTTTATATATCTTAGAGATCAGTCCACTATCACTTGTAGGGTTGGTGAAAATCTTTTCCCATTCTGTAGGCTGTCATTTTGTCCTATTGACAGTGTCCTTGGCTTTGGAGAAGCTTCCTAGCTTCAGGAGATCCCACTTATTGATTGTTGATCTTAGTGTCTGTGCCACTGGTGTTATATTTAGGAAGTAGTCGCCTGTGCCAATTTGTAGAAGTGTATTTCCCACTTTCTTTTCTATCAAGTTCAAAGTAGGTGGGTTTAAGTTGAGGTCTTTGATCCACTTGGATTTGAGTTTTGTGCAGGGTGACAGGCTCGGATCTATTTGCATTTTTCTGTACACTTCCATCCAGCTATGCCAACACCATTTGTTAAATATACTATCTTTTTTCCATTGAATGTTTTGGGCCTCTTTGTCAATGATCAGGTGTTCATAGGTTTTTGGGTTAATGTCTGGATCTCAGTTCTTTTCCATTGGTCCACAGGTCTGTTTTTATTCCAATACCATGCTGTTTTTATTACTGTAGCTCTATAGTATAGCTTGAAGTCAGGATGGTGATACCTCCTGAGGTTCTTTTGTTGAGTAAAATTGTTTTGGCAATCCTGGCTTTCCTGTTATTCCAAATGAAATTGAGTATTGTTCTTTCAAGGTCCAAAAAATATTGTGTTGGATGTTGATGGGTAGTGCATTGAATCTGTGGATTGCCTTTGGTAGAATTGCCATTTTTACTATGTTGATCCTACCAATCCAGGAACATGGGAGAGCTTTCCATTTTCTGATATCCTCTTCAATTTCTTTCTTCAGCGATTTAAATTTTTGTCTATTTGTTAAATTAAATAGGTCTGTTACTTCTTTGGTTATAGTTACTCCAAGTTATTTAATACTACTTGCAGCTATTATGAAGGGTAATGTTACCCTTATTTCTTTTTCAGCTCTTCTTAATTTAGTGTATAGAAGGGCTACTGATTTCTTTGAGTTAATCTTGTATCCTGCTACATTGCTGAAGGTGTTTATCAGCTGTAGCAGTTCCTTGGAAGAATTTTGTGGGTCACTTATGTATTCAATCATATCATCTGCAAATAGAGATAGCTTCACTTCTTCTTTTCCAATTTGTATCTCCTTAATCTCTATTCGTTCCCTTATTGTTTTAGCTAAAACTTCGAGAACTATATTGAGTAGATAAGGGGAGAGAGAACATCCTTGTCTAGTTCATGACTTCAGTGGGATTGTTTGAGTTTTTCTCCATTAAGTTTGATACTGGTTTTCGGCTTCTTGTAAATTGCCTTTATTATATTTAGGTATTCTCCCTGTATTCCTGATCTCTTCAGGGCTTTAATCATAAAGGAGTGTTGGATTTTGTCAAAGGCTTTTTCTGCATCTAAGGATCTGTTCATGTGGTTTTGTTCCTTTAGTTTGTTTATATGATGGATAACATTTACAGTTTTTCGTATGTTAAACCAGTCCTGCATTTCTGAGATTAAGCCTACTTGGTTGTGGTGGATGATATCTTTTATACATTGTTGTATACGGTTTGCGAAAATTTTATTGAGAATTTTCGCATCAATATTCATGAGAGAAATTGGTCTGTAATTCTCCTTCTTTGTTGTGTGTTTGAGTAGCTTGGGTATTAGGGTGATTGTGACCTCATAAAAGGAATTTGGCAATATTCCTTCAGTTTCTACTGTGTGAAATAGTTTGAAGGGTAACCGTAGTAATTTTTCTTTGAATGTCTGGTAGAATTTGGCACTGAAACCATCTGGACCAGGGCTTTTATTTTTGGGGAGGTTTTTAATGACAGCTTCAATTTCCTTAAGGGTTATAGGCCTGTTTAGGTAATTAATCCGATCTTCATTTAATTTTGGTAGATGGTACCTGTCCAGAAAGCTGTCCATTTCTTCCAG
Organism: Sigmodon hispidus; assembly: GCA_004025045.1. Classification (NCBI taxonomy): domain Eukaryota; kingdom Metazoa; phylum Chordata; class Mammalia; order Rodentia; family Cricetidae; genus Sigmodon; species Sigmodon hispidus. The sequence goes on from PVIH01016543.1 coordinate 30,783, forward strand.
GTTTTCCCTTTTTGTGGAATAGAGATTTTCAAAATATGATCTGATAATTCTCTGTATTTCCTGGAGGTCTGTTGTTATGTCCCCTTTTTGTTTCTGATTTTGTTGATTTGAACACTCTCTCTCTGTTTTTTGATTAATTTGGCTAAGGGTTTATCTATCTTGTTAACTTTCTCAAAGAACCAACTCTTAGATTCATTGATTCTTTGTAGTGTTCTTTTTGTTTCAATTGTATTTGATTTCAGCTCTAAGTTTGATTATTTCCTGCCATCTACTCCTTCTAGGTGAGTTCGCTTCTAACTGTTCTAAGGCTTTCAGCTGCACTGTTAGGTCTCTAGTGTGGGATTTCTCAAGGTTTTTCATATAGGCATCTAGCGCTATGAATTTTCCTCTTGAGACTGCTTTCATTGTGTCCCACAAGTTTGGATACATTGTAGATTCATTTTCATTGAATTCTAGGAAGACTTTGATTTCTTTCTTAATTTCTTCCTTGACCCAAAGATGGTTCAGCTGAGTGATGTTTAGATTCCATTAGTTGGTAGGCTTTCTTTGGGTTTTGATGTTGTTGAACTCTAACTTTAGGCCCTCGTGGTCTGATATGTTACAAGGGATTATTTCCTTTTTTTTTTTTTGTATCTGTTGATATTTGCTTTATGACCAATTATTTGGTTAATTTTGGAGAAAGTTCCATGAGGAGCTGAGAAATATGTATATTCCTTTGCCTTTGGGTGGAGGCTTCTGTAGATATCTTTTAAATCCATTTGCATCATAACCTCATTTGGACTCCTTATTTCTCTGTTGAGGCTCTGTCTGGTTGATCTATCCAGGGTTGAAAGTGGGTTATTGAAGTCTCCCACTATTAGGGTGTAAGAATTGATGTGGGATTCGAGCTTTAGCAGTGTTTCTTTTATATAAGTAGGTGCCCTTATAATAGGGGCATAAATATTCAAGAGTGAAATTTCCTCTTGACCAATTTTTTTCTGTGATGAATAAGTAGTGACCATCTTGGTCCCTTTTAATTGCTTTTAGCTTAAAGTCTACTTTGTTAGATATTAGGATTGCAACCCCTGCTTGTTTCTTAGGACCATTTGACTGGAAAATTTTTTCCTAACCCTTTATTCTAAGCCTATGTCTATCTTTGCAGTTGAGGTATGTTTCTTGTAGGCAACAGAAAGATGGCTTCTGTTGTTGTGTCCATCTTGTTAGTGTGTGATGTTTTATAGGAGAGTTGAAATCATTGATATTAAGGGAAATTAGTGTACCATTGATTCATATTTCCTGCCATTTTTGGTGGTAACTTGTTTGTATTTCCTTTCTCTAGGGTATTCTTCTGTGGAATTATTGATTGTTTGTGATTTTGTGGGTGTATCTGGGGTCCTTAGGTTGGAGTTTTCCCTCTAATACTCTCTGTAGTGCTGGATTGGTAGATAGATATTCTTTCAGTCTGACTTTGTCCTGAAATACCTTATTTACTCCATCTATGGTGACTGATAATTTTGCAGGGTATAGTATTCTAGTTTGGCAGCCATGCTGTTTTAGCATCTGTATAACTTCTGACCAAGCCCTTCTAGCTTTCATCGTTTCCATTGAATAGTCAGGCGTTATTCTGATGAGTCTGCCTTTATATGTGAGTTGGCCCTTTTCTTTTGCAGCTCTTAAAATTTTTTCTTTGTTCTGTATGTTTTGTGGCTTGATTATAATGTGGCGTGCTGACTTTTTTTTGGAATCATATCTATTTGGTATTCTGTAAGTTTCTTGTATCTTTGTTGGCATTTCCTTCTTCAGGTTAGGGAAGTTTTCTTCTATGATTTTATTGAAATCATTATCTGTGCCTTTGAGTTGGTATTCTTCTCCTTCTTCTATTCCTATTATTCTCAAATTAGGTCTTTTCATGGTGTCCCATATTTCCTGAACATTTTGAGTTATGGCTTTTTTAGTTTACTATTTTCTTTGACTGATATATCTTTTTGAGCTGCTGAGTCTTCTACTTCAGAGATTCTATCTTCCATCTCTTGAACTCTGTTTGTTATGCTTGTATCTGTGGTTCTAGCTTTTTCCTTCAGGTTTTATATTTCCATCTTTGCCCCATTTTGTGCCTTTTTTATTGCTTCCATTTCAGCTTTTATTTCAGCTTTTAGTTCCTGGCATGTTTCTTTCATAGATTTGTTCATCTCTTCCAATTTTTTGTTTGTATTTTCTTCTATTTCTTTAAGGCTATTTTTCATATCTTCTTTGAGAGCTTCTATGATCATCAAAAAGGAAGTTTTGGTGTTGCTTCCTTCTGTTTCCTCTTCTTTGCTCAGTTCAGGTCTTGTATTTGTAAGATCATCACTCTCTTCTGGAGTTACCATGTTGTTCTTTGTATTATTATGTAACTTTTTGCACTGACATTTGCCCATGGCTTCAGTGGTTCACGATTAGATGAGTCATGGACAGTTGTGGCACTTGGGCTTGTGTGCCTCCTGTCTCCTCTCAGGTCAGGGTCTGAGTCTGTCCTTCAGAGACCCCAGAAGTTATCTGTTTCCTCAGTTGGAAATCGAGATGGGTATCCGTGCAAGTTCCCTCAGCAGCAGCCTTGGGTATGGTGAGAGGCAGACTTTATCTGTCCCTGCTAGAGAGTGCACTGGTACTCTGCAGACAGCACCTGGTCCTGGAAGCAAAACCAGAACTGATGGGAGCTCAACACTCCCTCCCTGGCTGGGATATACGTGCTTGGGCCTAGTGACCCCTCCTCACCTCTGGGTGGGGTCTGAGTCTGTCCTTCAGGGACCCCTGTAGTTATCTGTTCACTCAGTTCAAAGTTGAGGTGGGTAGCCATGCAAATTCCCTCAGCAGCACCTGTGGGTATGGTGAGAGGCAGACTTTATCTGCCCTTGCTACAGAGTCCGCTGGGACTCTGCAGACAGCACCCGGTCCCAGGATATGTTTATGGTCATGTTATATGTCTTTTCCCCCCTTAGACTACCATACTTTTCAGCTTACATAATTTTAATTATATTAGACTTTTTTTGTATATTTAATATCAATCTTATTGGTTTCTTAGTCCAAGATTTCTATTAATTTGTGTCTTAGCTATTGTAACAAGTGAGATTATTGTTTATAAAAAATTCAATAAAAAAGAAAAAATTGGACTACTTTTAATGCCTTAAATTGAACATAAATTAACAAATTACAAGTTTATAATCTTATATTATGTTCTATAGCTGTAGATTTTTTATTTAGCAATATTTCAGTGACCTATTTACACCTAACTGCTTCAAAAAATATTTTTGTTATTTAAAGGCATAAGTATCAATGCCATAATTGCTCACTTTGTTAACATTTGTAATAATATAATTAAGATTTTGAAGCATTTATTGAGGATCTTCTAAATCTTTTTTTACACCAGAGAGAAATGAAATATTATGTACTTTTGAGCTCTTCATGTAAGTATTTAGCCAGTACTCTAAGAAGGCAAAACTCAGACAAAATTATAAACGTGGCCAAATTAAAAAAAATATGTGTAGTATCAATTTTAGCACCTATTAAGGATTCAACAGTAGAGTAAATACATTTTAAAAGTCACATAATGACAAGCTGTTAAAATTTTGAGATTAAAACTGATGAGTATGTTAAAGTGTCAGGTTTAAAATAAAGTATGAGACTAGACACTGAAATATGCAAATGTTTGATGTATTCATAGAATAACACAAACATGACTCAAAAGACTATTGTTACTCTGTGGAAATGTGGTAAAACCTTTTGCTCAATTTGTAATATTTAAGATGATAATTTTGTATTTTACAAGGATATTTTTATCACCCCCAAAAGAGAATTCAGTAAGAACAGAATGTGCCCCATTTACTATTAATGCTAATTGAAAGGAACTACTTAAGTTCATCAAGCTTCTGTGTATTCATTGGTCATATTAAGCAGATAGGACATATTAATAGATTATTAGATTACAGTTAAAATAAGAAAATTGCTAATAACCCTTATAAATATGAACTTAAATTGACATCCATTTATATAGTCTTATTCCATTATCTTTTTCTATTTTCTGAAAGGTATATAATGTGGACTGAAATCAATGCACAAATCAAAGATCACATGAAAAATATTCTTTTTAAAAATATTTATTTATTAATAAAATTTCTTTTTACATACCATTCACTATTCCCCTTCCCTACCCTGTTCTCACTCTCCCTCTCTCCCCCTCCCCCACCTCCCATCCACTCCTCAAAGATGGTAAGTCCTCCCTTGAGTAGTGAACACAGGCTACCATACCAACTTGAGTCCATACCCATCTCTTCCTCCCTGTATCGAGGCTGAGCTAGGCATCAGTCCATAGGAAGTGGGCTCTCAATAGTCAGTTCTTTTATCTAGGATAATTCCTGATTCTATAGTTAGGGGTCCATTAACAGCTTGATCAATAAAACTGTCTCGCTCATTAAAGGGCCTAGTACATGAGAAACTTTCTATTCACAAGGGACTATGACTTTTTAAACTACACAAAGAAACCGGCTGCTATTGTACTTTCAGATTAATTTCATAAGCCCTTAAATTATGATGAGATTATAAAATACATGTTTATTTTGGAGACAAATTGTCAGCTCTATATTGTTTCAGATACTAAACTGCCAAATTCTCTCAGGGGAATACTTTTGACTGCTGAAAATTTATTGATAGTTTTAACTCTTGCATTTTAGTGTCTTTAGCAAATTGTTATTTTCTTGCAGTCAATACAAAGTTGTAAACAGAATCCGATTTTCATGTGTAACTTTGAAGTAAATGAGATACTTTGTAAAAATTGTTAGTTGGAATGTCACAAAGAAAAATTACCTCTTGCATACTTATATCTTTCCTTTAAAGCATACATAAAAAGATATGAAATAGTAGAGGATTTATTTATAAATAATCCAGCAGGAAGATTGGGAATGAAAGAGAGACTGGCTAATAAAATAACTGAAATTTATCATAAAAAATTATTAAACTGTCAATCAATAAAATATTTTTCAAAAATTTGTAAATATTAATTGGAATAGATTTAATATTATATAACTAAATGTAATTTTACTTGAATTCTGATTTTGTTCCTTATTTCCATTGAAAATAAAATAATGTGTTTATAGTGGGCGTTAATCACTAGCAACTGATTATATAAAAGGGTTAATATTTTTTAAGGACTTTATATGAGACAGTGATACAAGACATTGAACAGTAGGGTAGTACCTGGAAAGTTGGACTGGTCCATGCAGTGGCAGCAGTGGATCTGGTTCTCTAAGAGCATGAGGGAATGAAAAGGAAGGAGAGACAATGTATACCTTGTCTTAGACTGACCTAGCCATGCCCTGTACTGGGGTCCTCAATGACTAAAGGCCACATCTCTAGGACAAGGTGAATAATGCTTGATTATCACTACATCTCAATTTTTTTGCCTAAATAAGAAAGTTTTAAACCTAAATATTAAACTATATGGATTAGAAACAATTATGAGGTAATGTATAGGAGAGCAAATAGGCAAATAACATAAACAAGTGAAACTATAACTAACAACAAACATGAAATATTAAATATTTAGTATATTTGCAAGTGACAATATATATAGATAATTTTAAACATTGTCTATTTTAAATAATATGAATTTAGTATTTAAATGCTCTTAGCTAAGGTCTGAGATGATTATTACACTATCTAGTGTTTAACCCCATTGAAGACCCAAGGAGGAAATATATTACCTGATGGAAGCACAAGCAAGTAACTTTTCAAATCCAGTAGAAGACAGTGACAGTCAGCTGCTTGGACAGTCAGCCACAGCTTTTTTTCCCCCCAAAGTTAGAGAATCTATTTTTTTTTTGGCTATAGACCTAGCATATTTGATAGAATTTTTTATTTGATCAAGGTGTTCTGAGAAACTTTCCTATCTTGTCAATGCAGGTTTTAGCAGTCTCTACTTTTTATCTTGCTAGTCCAGATTAGGCAGCATGCTTATTATCAGCAGTCAAGGCAAGGGAAGTTCTTTGCTCAACTGGCCATTATCTGCCAAGGAAAGTAAACTTTATGTAGAGTGTCTTGATGCCTGACACCATTTAGGGAAAGGAATGGTGCTTCCAGGAGTGATTGTATCTCGATAGTCAAGTTTTGAATGACCAAACATTTAAATGTTATATTCTCTAGGTCTATAAAACTCTATACTTTTGTCTATCTGAAATATTTTACTATATATATGAGAAACCTAAACAACATGACTAGTACATGGCAAATGTACATAACTCTAGTCTGTAATTCTTATCATCTTAAAGACTGAAGCTTACTAAGTAGTTAATCTATTAATGAGTGTATAGTTTTTGAATGATGACTTTAAATATGATGATCATACAAACATTAAGCAAAGGTAAATGTATAGTGCAAAATGACAATAATATTTTAATATATATTATGCAAGACATTTTAAAGAGAGGTATGCAAAATAGCTTATATATTATGAATAGCATAATTAAACAAGTAATATTTGTACAGTGGAAATGACAGTATGCTTAACATACATTAATTTGCAAAATACTTTAAACAGAGGTAGAAAAATGTGCAAATTACAACCATTACAGATTCAACTTTGTAACAATAGACAAATAAAATAATTTCAGATTTAAATTTGTATCAATATACAAATTATCTTAAAAAAGACAAAATAGTTTCACATTTGTATCAATATACAATAATCTATATTAGTGCTAATTGTCTATGGCTCATATTTGGCTAATCCTATCTACTCCCCTTATATATGAGATACATCCTCAGTTCAGTTGTTATGTAAACCTGGCACAACACTACTTAATTTTTTATTAGTATATAAATTGGATATTCTCACAAATGAATAAGAACCAAGGAAATACAGATTTTAAAGTATATCATTTCCATGTTTTCAGAATCTTTTTAAATGGACAAGTCCAAGTTTATGCATAAGAAGTGCAATATACATGGGGCTTATCTGGACCAGGCTGCCAGAAATGCTCTAAAAGAGGCCCTGGCCAAGATAGCATAAAGAAGAGATATAGAAAGAAAATAGGATACACATGGGCAAAGGATGTGAGGTAATGAGGATGCCATGAAGTGACTCAGACTCTTTCGTCAATGATGTGCATCTATATCAACTCAGTTAGGGAGAGGCATTTGATTTAATCCTTTAAAGCAGAGCAGTAAAGATTTCCAATTGGTTTTGAATAGCACAGTCTTGCCTCTGCTACAGAACTGCTTAAAATGTTGATTCATTAAGTGTTCTGAAACAAAGACAGATGGAATATATCTATATCTCAGCACTTGGAAGACTGAGGCTGGGGGATTATAAATTTGAAGGGGAAGTCTTAGAAATTATTCAACAAAATATGAGCTACTACAATAAGACAACACTTAGCGTTTGAGATCCAACATGAAGGGGAAGAAAAGATTTTCAACTAGTATAGAATATAATACCAATCATCAAGCTGTTAAACAACTGTACTGTAATTATTAGACCTGACAATAGGAACTGAAAAATTCTTTGAAATGTCAACACAAAATGACCAAATATCACATATGGGGAAAATTATCTTTTCTTGTTCTACAGAGTTATATTTATCATAAAATGTTGGAGTCATGATTTTATTAATGAAATGACATTAATTAATGGCATCACCACTAGTTAAAGTAGATTAAGTATTGGCAGCTTTTCAAAATGAGAGTCATGGCATTTCAAACATGAATTCTGAAAATTGTAAGAAAATACTCATCTGAAAAAATCTCTGTTTTAAAAGAGAAGTAAACAAGCATCATTTAGGATATTACAATCAGTTACACATTTTGTACACTGAAGCAAGGATAAAGAAATCTTGGTTTTAGTTATCCTGGTTGAAACTTATAAATAATCAATGGGCTTTCAATTTCTGACACTCACTTAATTTTTAGGCTGACAGTGAATTTCTTCTTAGTTCCACATAAATATAACAATCTACAATCCATTGACATTTTCAGTCATATTGGAAACCGTCACCTTTGTTAGCTAGTGGATAAACATGCTCTTTCTGATATTGAACATAGAAGGATGTTGTGTATTGTGTAACTATGGAAGTTCTATACATTTGTCTCAATAGAAAATAACTGAGTGTGTTTTCAAGTTTAGATTATGTATCTGAGTGGCAGATGACTTACATAGAGCATATGAGCTATTAAATTTAATCCCTTTTACTACATAGTACAGAAATATTACACAGGCTAGGAGAATAGGAAAACAGTGTTTCACTTGCGCCCCAATGAATGATGTGATTACTTCCTGGAAGCAAGAATTACTTTACTTATTTACTTCCTGGAAATAAGAAGTATTTTATCATACTAAAATATGATAAAATTGGTAGCTTAAGGAATTTAAAATACATTAGTAAAATAAGCATTATAGAGTATCAATTTCTATATATCTATCATTTACATATTCAGTGCATATGGAGGTGATTCTTTTTTAGCAATAAAAGAATAAAAGCAAAGGTGTTAATGGAGACCATTTACATCCATATAGTTTATATATTATCTAGAGAAGCTGTTGATTGTGATTCCTTACCTTTATAAATAACATCCCATGAAACAGGTTATTTTTTTTTTTCATTTTGAGCAGTTAGAGTGATGGCTACAGTGAGCAGGAAACTAATGAAATAGTTTTAAAATTACAATATTATTTACTGTCAATAATTTTATAATTTTACTGTTTGTAAATTTGCTGTTGTAAATCAACAGTAAATAATTAATATTAATTAAGTTCTTAATATTTAAAGCTATTCTTTTGAGGATTTTTTTTTTCAGAACAAAGTAGTCAATGTTGCTGTGAATTTTCCTCTTAGACAGGATTTTATTTCTAGTTAAAAAATACACTAGCTAATTTAGAAAATACATTGACTAGCAAGAGGACTAAAGGGTCATATTTGAAAGCTTCATGGAAAATTAGAGCAGCTCTTAGAAAAGTAGACATGAAGAACTTGAAATTAGACACAAGGCTTGACCTTACCACTGTGGTATGAAGAGGTTGTGTTATGTCAAGTGCAGCAGAAGGTGTAACAGCCTATGACATAGCAATATCATAAAAATATATTCATTATAAGACTAATAAGTTCTAGTGGGATGATCAAATAATTATCTATTAATTTTCAAACTCCTTTAAAGGAAGAACATTTAGTGTGCATGAGTATTGCCGTGAGCATTCTCATGAAATTTGTCATTAAAAATATTCAAGTATTCTAGAATTTGTTGCAACTGTATTTCCAATGGTCTGATTTCAGTCATGACAGAATAAAAGATAAAGACATTTAAGAAACTAATACTAGAGATAGCTGTTTTTAGGTCATAACATTTTACTGGATACAATCAGAAAATGTGGTGTGGTTGACAAACCCTCCATTGAGTTTAAAATTACTGTGCTACCAGTATGTTCCAATCAATGAGAACCTCTCATCCATGAACTTTTATTGATTTGTATTCCTCAGAGTAACAAAAATAGCTTTCTTTAAATCTTTCAGTTTTACTATCTTTTTAAAAAATTCTTGCCTGCAAAAAGGATATTTATGTACTTATTCTCTTATGTTCCAAGCCAGATAATAATATGAGCCAAGAATAGTGTTCTATGAGTAGTTGTGTGTGTGTTGTGACAAATTACATTGTTCTGTGAGCAAATAAATTATGCTATGACAAGTTCTGTAATCAAAAGTTTTAAAAAGGAAAGTTAAATGCTTACCATTTTTGAACCAAAAAGCACAAATGGAAGTGTTCTCACATCAAATCACACTATTAATGTTTCTACAGCCATTTTTCACTTTTAAGAAATGCATGTGAGTGTTTTAAATCACTTTATTCACCCATCATCTTTCAATGAAATAAGAATGTTTTTGCTTAAAGACCACTAATGAGTGAGTACATCGCATGCTTATCCTTCTGTATTTGTGAGAACTTGCTCAGGAGGATAGTCTCCAAATCCATCCATTAGCCTTCAAATTTTAGGATATCATGTTTTCTTACTGCTAAGTAGTATTCCATTGTGTAGATATACCACAGTTTGTTAACTCATTCTTCATTTGAGGGGCATCTACGTTGTTTCCAGGTTCTTGCTAATATGAATAATGTTGCTATGAACATAGTTGAGCTAATGCTTTTGGAATGTGAATATGTGTCTTAAGGGTATATGCCCAATAGTAGCATTGCTTGATCCTTTGGGAGATTGATTCCCAGTTTTCTGAGAAACTGCCATACTGCATTCCAGAGTGGCTGAACAGGTTTACATTTCCACCAACAACAGAGGAATGTTCCCCTTGCTCAGCATCCTCTCCAGCATAGGTTGTCATCTGCGCTTTTTGTCTTAGCCATTCTGACAGGTATAAGGTGGTATCTCAAAGTTGTTTTGATTTGCATTTCTCTGATGGCTAAAGATGTTGAACATTTTTTCAAGTACCTTTCAGTCATTTGTAAGTCTTCTGCTGAGAATTCCATTTTTAGTTCTAAACCCCAATTTTTAATTGGGTTATTCAGGGTTTTGGGCTCTAGTTTCTTGTGTTCTCTATATATTTTAGAGATCAGTCCTCTGTCACTTGTAGGGTTGGTGAAAATCTTTTCCCATTCTGTAGTCTGTCATTTTGTTTTAATGACTGTGTCCTTGGCCTTACAGAAACTCATTTTCAGATTGTCCCACTTATGGATTGTTGTTCTTAATGTCTGTGCTACTGGTGTTATATTTAGGAAGTGGTCACCTGTGCCAATGCCTTGGAGGCTATTTTCTGCTTTCTTTCCTATCAATTTCAGTAAAGCTGGTTTTATGTTGAGGTCTTTGATCCATTTGAACTTGAGTTTTGTGCATGGTAATAGGCTTGGATCTATTTGCATTCTTCTACATACTGCCATCCAGTTATGTCAACACAATTTGTTGAAGATACTATCTTTTAAATTTAATTTGATTTAAAACACACACACTCACACACACCAACACATACATACATACATACATACACACACCAACACATACATACATACATACATACACACACACACACAAAATAAAAATAAAAATAAAACTTCTGGCTGTAGAAGGGTTGCTTAGCAGGAATTTGTGGTGGTTATAGTGCATTTCTGGGTATTAGTGGTGAACTACTGGACTTTCTTCATCTGTAGCTGAGCATAACCTGGCTTGAGGAGCTTTAGATATTATTTTATATGTTTCATGTATTTTATAGAAAAGAGAAGTTTTATTACTGTATGAATTTTTGTAGATATCCTGGATGTTTTGCTTTTTTATATAAAGTTTGATATTGTTTTTCAAAGAACAATAAAAAAATGTTAGAGGCTATTTGGGGTGTTAGGCTTGTTGAGTTATGATTGAAACATTAGTCTCTGTGCTGACTAAGTTTTGTATAAAAATATTGTTTATTTTTATTGTTAATTTTGGTTTTTCTTTATGGAGGTTTGTCAAAATATGTGTTTTATTGGTTTATTGGACATTATTAACTTTTTTGGTAAGGGTAATTTATTGTTTATGGTTATATGGTTTATTGTTTTAGGTTTGGGATTTGTTATTTGTTTTGAGGACACTGTTTTTTTATTGTGACTGGATATGATTGAATTTTTTTTGGCTTGGAGGTTTGATTTTTGGGGGCTTCTCGGGGGAAGCCCCGAGTTATGTTTTTTGATGGTAAAAGTTTGTTACTTTTGTTTTTTATAGATTTATATTTATTTGTTACTGTTTGTTTTTGTTATATTTTTATATAGTTTAGGAGGTAGTGGCTTTTTGTTTATTTTTGTGATTGGAAAAGTTTTTATGTATGTTTTGTTTATAATTTTTTTATATGGCTTGGCTTATTATAATTGAAGTAAATAATGTCTTGATTTTTTATTTTAGTATTAGTAATGACTTGACTTGTTTAATTTTTTTTATTATGGTGTAGATATTTAGTATTAAGTGTAAATTGAATTTATTTGTTTATGGGTGTATTTTTGATCTTTAATGGCATGATTAATTTTTTATATGTTATATTAGCATTATTGAAGGCCAAAGAGAGTATTGTTTTTTAACTTTTGAATTTTATATTGTTTTATTTATAGTCTGAGTTAACTTTTGTAAAAAGTCTGTATAAGGCTTTGTTGGACTTTGTTTAACTTGGGTATATGACTTAATTTTTTGTTTTGGGTTTAAAAATTTTTTAAGTATTTAAGGCAGTAGTATGGTACAGCAACAGAGCATGGTCATTATAAGTAGTTTGAATTGATAAATTAGTAAATTGGTCATTTTTAAGTATTTGGTTTTTGGAGACGGTAATATTTTTAGTTTGATTTTGAGATTTTAAGGCTTTAGTTTTTTTTTAAACTAATTTTTTTATTGGAAGTTTTGGCTATTGTTTAATATTGTAGTTGTCAAATTTTTTTAGTTATTACGAATTATTTGATTTTGTGTTGACTATGAGTTTAAGGATTGTCTTATAAAAGATGATTGTATATTATAGTTTATTATGACTTTTTTATTGATTTTAAATTTTTTATGAGTATAGGTTTATAATTGTATTTTATATTGTTAGAAGTTTTTTTATGTGGTTGTGGTTTTTTGCCCTCTGTTGTAACTGGGAATAGAGTTGGAGGGATGGGAGGTAGTCTTTTTATGGTAACTATTTTAGATAAAGAACTTTTTTTGTAGTAACACTGTTTAAGAGGGGGCTTTGGGTTATCTTGAGTAGGTGTTGCTTTAAATTTTTTTTTTAAACTTTTAAGCGAGCCTTATGATCTTTTAACTTAGTTGTAATGTTTTTTTTTTAGTGTTTTAAAGTTTTTTATAAATGATTTTTTAAATAATTTTATAGAGTGGAAATTTTTTTTAGTTTTTATATTTATTTTTTTACTATTTTTTGTTTAAATTTTTTAGTTTTTATTTATTATTTTAAAATCTTTATTTTTTTAAATTTTTTATTTAATTTTTTAAAATTTTTATCAATATGAATTTTAAATTTTTTGTGATTAAAGTAGACTTTTTTATGGAAACAATGAGTTTTTGGAGTATCTTAATATGCTTATTTATGTCAGACATTTTAGCTTTATATTTTTTATGTTGAGATCTTTTAAAATAGGTAGGTATGAAGTATATTATCACATAAAAAAGCAAAAGGACTCTTGGGTGGAGTTAACTTTTAAATGTGTAATTTTGGAAATAATTTTTTAACACTATTGTGAAAAAGTGAGTAAAATTGTGAACATTTATCTGGTCAGACATTTTAGAAGAAAAAAAAATTGCCTTATTTAGATGTAATGAGGAATTATGGTCAGCAGGTGTCGCAGTCGTGTCACAGCAGAGGTGCTGTAAGGAATTTTTTGGCTCGTCTTTGTTTTTTTTTTTTTTTAATTTTATTTGTGCGTCTTACTGTAATGGTTTAATCTGTGTCTTAGGATGCTCTTGGCTGTGTAGAGATCTGTGTGTAGATGCAAAGCCAAACTGGCTGCTCAGACAGGCTGGGTCCGCGGGCGGGGAGCCATGTGGTTTCTGTGAAACCAGCCCCATGTTGGGTGCCAATTATCGTGGTAAAAACCCGCCGGGAGATATGTTTTAAGTGAGGTTTATTTTGTGAGAATCACTTATAAAACAGAGAAGGTTTTAAGAGAAGGTTAAGTGATAAAGTTGTAATGCGCCACACCGCCGAACTCTCCTGTGGCCGGCCCGGCACCGCCTACTGCTGGAAGTCGCATCATTAGTCCGAAAAACCCATGCAACTGGTCTGGAACACTGACAGAGAATGCCAGCTTCCTGTCCTGGTCCTCTCCCTCAGAGGTCTACTTCTGAGATCCTTTCTAGTCCACCACGCCCCTTTTCTCTCCGGCTTTCTGACGCGATCAATTCACATGATTTCCTGCTACATCAAGACTTTTGGAAATAATGTCCAAAGATAGTCAGTACTTTTAAAAGCATCCCCAGTTTCCTTGGTTCTCTATGATGTTAACTATTTTATATGAAATATGTGATCACTCTGTATCTTCAAACTGAAAAGCAACCACACTGAAGCCTTCATGTGGTGTCCAAAAACATGGACTTTGTTTTAATCCTGTTTTCTATTATTATGCTTAAAAGATTTTATAATATGACTTATTTTTTTGAGTTTCATATCCTTTTTATTGCTGTATTTTTCATATTTTTTTATTATGAGCAAAGTCATAATTTTTATCCATGTATACCCTTGTTCAAACTCCCTTACCCCTCCTACCCCATAATTTGATAAGGGCATATATTAGAAGATAGTTTATCTTCCTCACATAGGTTTTTTAATTGAAAAAATTCATACTTCATATTTTTTTTTCTTTATTTTGTATTTATCAAAAAAAAAACAGTAAAAAGAATTTAAAATGCAGAAGAGTTAACAATAACTATACAGAGGATAAGAATCATAAGCATGGCTTATCAAGGGTAGAAATACAAATAAGATTGCTACACATATATTTTCTTTGTGTTCAGCTTTCCCTATATATCCTTATTCAAGGTTTCTTC
>PVIH01016544.1:0-45152 GCA_004025045.1 Sigmodon hispidus
AAAAAAAAAAAAAAAAAAAAAAAAAAGAAAAGACAAATATCCACTGAAGAGACTACTCATTAATCCCTTATCATTTCTAAATTTATCAAATAGCTTTCCAATCTTAGGGCTTTAAAAGGGGGCAGTTTCTAGAACTGTCAGATTTCTATATTGAGCAGAAGGTAGCTACTGAGAGATGAGATCACCAAACATGTCATTGCAATTAGCTCCGGAGACGGAACAGTTTATAAAGCATCTTTGCGGACATGATAATGAAGGTGAATAGAGGGTGAGTCAACCGGCTTTTCAATGCAGGTGCTATGACGTAGGACGCCCACAGGGGGCAGTATGAATAAGACAGAAGGACTAGTGCAGTTTGACCTCAACAGTAGATGGAAAGAAGAGTAACATGAAGACAAAGCCAAAAGGAAAATAAATAAACAACTTGGCATTTCAAAGAACTTAAAATTCATCTACTGGAAGTGAGAATACAAATGGTCGGGAAGAGTGAACTCAAGGCTAGGAGCGATCAGCAGAGAACAGATCATGCAGTGTTTCTAGGCCATGTTTTTTAAAATTGCGCTTTACGCCTATGACTTGGTGCTGGCTGAGGATGAGGAGATGAACCGCATGCATGAAAGCATGGAGCTGTTTGACAGCATCTGCAACAACAAATGGTTCACAGACACCTCCATCATCCCGTTTCTCAACAAGAAGGACCTGTTTGAAGAGAAGATCACACAGAGCCCTCTGATCTTCTGTTTCCCAGAGTACACAAGGGCCAACAAGTATGATGAGGCAGCCAGTTACATTCAGAGCAAGTTTGAGGACCTGAATAAACGTAAAGACCCAAGGAGATACGCACGCACTTCACGTGTGACACCGGCACCAAGAACATGCAGTTGAGTTTGATGCCGTCTCTGACGTCGTCATCATTAAAAACAACCTAAAGAACTATGGCCTCTTCTGAAGGACAACAGGCCTGGCAGGATGGGCCATGGTTGACTCTGCTCCCTACTACCCCTGAGGAAGATGGGGACAAGAAGACCATGCTCCCTGCCTGTCTGTCCCCTCCTCCCCGCCAACCCCCCCCCCAAGCTGCTTCTCCTATCTTTTCTCTCTGTTCTCAGCTCCCTTGTCCCCTCCCTCGGCTCTTGACTTCAGGGAGGGGGTTGTCACAGGCCTTCCTATTTGAAGCCCACCCTTGTCTGAGGTGCCGGGAGTGTCCCTGTCCATTCCTGGGCATCTGTTTTAGTTTTCTGACTATTGTCTTGTTCTGGGGTAAGAGAGGAGCGCATGCAGAGTTTCCCAAGGCCTGTGTCTGGAGGGGTACCCACTTCTTCAGCCTAGGTCCCTGTGTTTGTCCAACACCAACCCTGACCCAAGTCCAAATGTTTACAGGGAGCCTTCTGCCTATCCTACCCTCTGCCGCTCAGAGGCTCCAAAGGAGAAGCACAAGAAGCATGAGAGAGATACCACCATTCCTGGAGACACAGTCCACCTGCTCATTCTCATAGCTTTAAAAAAAAAAAAAAAAAAAAAAAAAAAGCAAAGAAAAGAAAAAGTAGAGGAAAACTGCAAACTTAGAAAACTTTTTAGAGAAACCTATTTAAACCTGTCAGGTCCTGACCAGCAGCCCCAGCACCCCAGCCCTTTCCAGTGATTCCGTACCTTGAGTTTGTCTGCATGTTCAAACCCATCCCTCTTCGGGCGGCCCCCTGCCCTGCCCTCCACAGAACTGGATTCCTAGGGCTGTTCCAGACAACTGCCAGAGTCACTGAGGGCCCTGCCCTGAAGGGCCCAGGTTCCATTAACCTAAATGTAGCTAGCTCCTCAGCACTAATCTAGGAAGCACCCATTGCCTGCTGGGGCTGGCCCCTCATGCCCTTGCTCGGGGCCTTCGACGTTGAACACTTCCTTGCTTTTTTCACATGTTTTATAGAATTTTTCACATGATTTGAAATAATAAAATGTAGGAACAAACAAAAAAAATTGCGGTTTATTTTACAGATAAGGAGTAGACGCCAGCATATTAGCACAGTAATGTGATGTCAGATTTTTATTTGAGAACAACTACTAGCTGTGGGCAGAGAATGAAGAATGAACATCGTGATGTGCAGAAAGGATCCAGAAGAGCGAGCGCTACAGGGACGTTTAAAGCAGCAACTATCGACATATCAATCCTCCTGCCTTTGAGAAATCCAATTTCAGTCCCATGAAACATCCCCAAAGAGGTAAGCCTTTCCTGGAAGAAAAGCATGGGGGGAGGGAGCTCACGGTGGTAAAGAACCATGAAACGACAAAGGTAGACAGAAATGAGAGACAACAGAGCCTTTTAAAACTAAGTGTCTTGTTTACATAGTGAGCATAGTGGGGGCCAGAGAAATAGCTCAACAGGTAAAGGTGTTTACAGTCAAGTTTGATAGCCTGAGTATGATCCCCCAACCCCACATTAGAAGGAGAGACTACCCTTCCAAGTTTTTCTTTGACTGCCATACGTTGGCATACATGTATACACACACAATAGATAAAATGTAATAATCTTTTAAAAGGCTGATTTGTAACTGAATAGTGGAATAAATTACAGAGAAATTTGACACAAAGAATCACTTTGAGGTTATATATATATATACATACATGAACTGTGGTGATTTAAAAAAAAAAAATGGCCCCTAAGGGGAGTGGCACTTTTAGAAGGTAAGGCCTTATTGGAGTATGTGTGGCCTTTTTGGAGAAAGTGTGTTACTGTGAGGGTAGATTTTGGAGTCTCCTTTGCTCAAACTATGCCCAGTATGAAAAACAGTTCACTTCCCATTGTCTGTGAATCAAGATGTAGGACTCTCAGCTCCTTCTCCAGCATCAAGTCTTCCTGTATGCCACCATATCTCACCATGATGTTAATGGACTAAACCTCTGAAACTGTAAGTCAGTCCATTAAATGTTTTCCTTTGTAAGAGCAGCCATGGTCATGGTATCTCTTCACAGCAATAGAAACCCTAACTAAGACATAGACTATATATGTATAGTCATATACATATGGAATATATTAATGTATATGGAATATGAATATTCCAGTATCTTAGGGGTGTTTAGGATCCTCAGAACAACTAAATATGTAAATGTTTCAGTCCCTTTCATAAAATGGTACAGAATTTTGCATATAATCCATTCACCTCCAACCCTATACATTTTTTTTTCCTGTTTTGTTAATTGGAGGATAGGGTTTAGCTATGTAGAAACTGCTGACCTTCCTATCTCCATATACAAGGTACCAAGATCACACATGTGCACCACCGTGTCTTGTTACATCCCCACACTTTAAAACATCTATAAATGACTTGAGGTAAACAGCAGTTACACTGTTATTTAGGGAATAATAAGACAAAGGTATGCACGTGTTCAACACAAATGCCATGGTCATAGCCATGCCATGGCATGAGTATGGAGATCAGAAGACAAGTTGTACAAGTTACTTCTTTTTTCACCATGTGGGTTCTGGGAACCAAACTCAGGTCATCAGGCATGGGATGGGAGCAAGTGCCTTAACCTGGAACATCTCACCAGCTCTTAACTCCATTTTTGGTTCATGGTTGATTGAATCCCTGAATATAAAACCTGTGGGTATAGAACCCATACATAAACAACATGTATATAACATGCACACAGACACACACATGCACATATGTACTGTACATATATGGAGAGACAATGAGAAAAGTATATATTCACTGAAAGGGTTTTACGCACCTGATACTGGATGCCAAAAAGTCCTATAGTCCACTATCTCCAAGTTGAAGACCCAAGCAAACTTGATTAAATAAAATGCCCTGGCCTGGGATCCAGAAAGGATGATAAAATTCTAAAAATGAAGACCACTAAAAACAAAAGATCAGGGCTGGAGAGGTGCTCAATGGTCAAGAGCACTGGCTGCTCTTCCGGAAGTCCTTAGTTCAATTCCAGCAACCATATGGTGGCTCACAACCATCTGTAATGAGATCTGGTGCCCTCTTCTGGCCTGCAATAGACATACAGACAGAACACTGTACATAATAATTTTTTAAAACAAAAACAAAACAGAATATCAGTGTTTTAATTTACAGTGTAAACTCAACCTTCCTTCACCTTTTTATTCTGTTCAGGCCCTCAGGGGATTGGACCCTTTATGTGTACTTTGAAGAGACCTATTTGCTTTCTAATTAAAATACTAATCTCTGTGTGAAGCACCCTCACCAACATGGCTAGAAGCAACGTTTAACTTTACATCTGAGCACCGCATAAAATCAAGTATCATCTGATCATCTTTCATTTTTCCTCCCTGTAGTCTAGGATTTCCCTTCCTGATGACAGAAAACATGCCCAGCACCCTCTAATTTTGTGTTAGAGATGCTTTGATCAAGTTTGCTCAGTATATCTCTCAATTTCAAGTTCCCAAAGAAACTAAGAAACTTAACTGAAGTCAAAATCAATCTAAAACTGCCTACAAACTTCTTCCCTAACCATACTGGAGTACACAGTAGACAGGGGACTAGAATAAAGCTAGAAGGTGCTATTTGGGATACATGTTCCCCAAAGGCCCATGTGGTATGTGTTTGACCATCAGCCTTTGGCACTATTGAAAACTGGTGGTACTGTAGGAAGTAAAACCTAGTGGAGGAAAGCTGAGTCACTGGGTGCATGCCCTCGAATATTTGGATATTTGGACCTCAGCCTCTCTGTTTCTTGGGTACTTTTTTTCCCCATGTTCCTGCTCTGATGTTCTGCTTCACCACAGATCAAAAAAAAATGGACAAAAATCAAAACTGTGAACAAAAATAAGTCTTTTAAAAATTCATTTATCACTGAGAGTGGTGGTGCAGGTCTTTAATCCCAACACTTGGGAAGCAGAGGCAGGAAGATCTCTGTGAATCTGGGGCCAGCCTGGTCTACAAAAAGTTTCAGGACAGCCAGGGCTGTTACACAGAGAAAAACTGTCTCGAAAAAATTTATTTCTGGTATTTGTTATAGTCCAAAAGCTGACTACCACAGAGAAGTATTTCAGGAATTTGATGGGGCAGGGCAGTTTTTCCACAAAGGGTACTCTAGAAAGGCAATTCATTAGATGTTTACTATAAAGACAAATGTGTAAATAATTAAAACATAATTTCACAAGAAATAATAAAAAAAATGGAGACACTAGATGAGTACAGTGTAGGCAAGAAGAAAAGATGTTTTGGCTGCAGAGATTGGGGGATTCTTCTTGAGGAAAAATAATACTTGGGTTTTTAGAAACTGTTTGTGTCCGATATATAACTAGTCCAAGAGACTGACAAGACTATTACTTGTTTAGTGAGCTCACTTTTTGATAATTTGGAGAAAAGATAAAGCTTCCAAGAGAAAGACCAGTAAACAAACACTCAACACAGTTTGAGATCTATAATATGGCCTGAAAGAAAAAAAAAAAAATGGATGTAAGAGCTATTTAGAGGTGGAAACTCCAAATGACCCTGACCCGAGGAGTTAAAAAGTGGGAAAGGTCAAGCCTGAACTACATGATGGATAACAGTGAGATTAAATGAACCACTTAAAAAGGAAGAGATCTGATAAAGAGCAGGGTATGTCCTGTTCCCCCACCATGTGCCCCCCTACCCAGCACTCAGGCAATGTGGAACTTCAAATGTTGATGAGATACAAGTGAAGACAGCCAATAAGCAGCTGATAATACATTGTATACTAGTATGTTACCAGAGCAGAGTAAGTTTGAAAATAAATGACCCCCCCAAAAAAAGTAGCACTATTAGGAGGGGTGGCCTTGTTGGAGGAGGTATGTCACTGTAGGAGTGGGATTTGAGGTCTTTTTGCCCAAGCTTTCCTCAGTGTGACTGTCAGTCAACTTCCTATTGCCTGCAGGATGTCAGACAGTCTATGTCTCCAGCACCAGTTCTGGCTGCACACTGCCATGATATAATGGACTGAACCTCTGGAACTATAAACTGTACCTCCTCTATAAGAGTTGTCATGGTCATGGTATCTTTTCAAAGCAACAGTAAACCCCAACTAAGCCAGTTGCTATAGTGATTTAGACTCTAAGATTCTAGAGTCCATCATTATTAGAGGCATGGATAAGATAAGCCAAGAGTATTATGTATCGGGAAAGAACTAAAGTACGTATGTTGGACACCTAAATAACACTGAATGGCCACCAAGCTAAAGATAGCTCCTTAAAGAAAAGAGCCAATCGAAACCAATATTATGTTGAAGAAAAACAGTTTTATAGAGAGAGGTGATAAACAATGTCAAAGCTGAACAGAAAGTCACTAATATGCTGGCCTTGGTAGTCATGCCTGTAACTTTAGCACTGAGGGAGCTGGGGAAGGGCAGTCAAAAGTTAAACTGTCTCAAAGGAAAAGAAAGTAACACCCCACTCCACCTAGAGGAACACCTGACACACTCTTGAGGGAGGGGGGACAAAACTGGATTTGCCAGGAGTGGAGACTGAACTAAGCAATACTGGATCAGTGGAACCATGGGACTGTCTGCTGCCTGCCCAGGGAGGGGATGAGGAGTTGTGGAGAAGAGAGAATGACCTGATGTGGCGGGAGGGGGAAGGGACCTTGAATAAGGATATACAGGGATAGAAAAAAAAAATCCAGAGGGAAAGCTGAACACAAAGTAATTTTATGTGTAGCAAATTATTTGCATTATCACCCTTGATAAGTCATGCTTATGATTTTTATTTTCTTGATAGTTATTGTTAACTTCTCAGCATTTTAAATTCAATTTACTGTTTTTCTTGATAAATACAAAATAAATAAAGAAAAAAAAAGAAAGTAACACAATAGTTCTTTTCCTACTTAAAAATAAGGGAGGATGGGAGGGAGGAGGGGAAAGGAAGGAGGGGAGGGGAGGGGAGAGGAAGAGAGGAAGGGAGGGGAGGGGAAACTAAGCCATGTTCCAGAACTAGAAAGGGGGGCTCCTTACCTGGGTGTGGAGCCTGTCATCATTGAGAAGGGGCAATGTTGGTGAAGCAGTAGAATTACATTAGATCCATTTTCCATTCTCAGCACTTCCAGCATTTTATAACATGTCTGTCTGGAGCTGAGGATGCTCTGAGCCTCAGCCCACGAGACAGCACTAGCACCTCTCCCCAGCTTTGAAAGCCCAAGCTATCCCGACATTAGCAATGTCTCCCCTCTTCCTTCTGTCGTCTCCCTGGTGGTCATGTGGTGAGCAGCTTTAAACACATGTTCACACTGTGATATGCTTTCTAAAAGCCCCAGGGAAGCGAGCCAACCAATCATGGACTTGGTACCTCTGAAACCTTGAGCCGACATAACCCTTTTTTCTCTTTACAAACTGATTACATCACATGCTACAGTAACAAAACATTGACTAAGACACACAGACGGAAAACATATGATAAATATTTTTCAAAATTATATTGAGAGGTACTAATGTCTATTTGTTTTTCTTTCCATTATTTGAAGATAGTTGTTGTTGTTTTAAATGTCTTTGGGACAAGTACCCACTGAATTCTCTAGTTCTAAAGAATAAATCAAAACTAAAAATGCTTTATCAGAAGAAGTAGAGATTCAAAATTATAAGTATTCCTGGCACTCCACGTGGTTGAGGCAGCATGGCTCCGGTGGAATGCACCTCATAGGGAAGCACGCCCCTAGGCATGGCTGCATAAACCCATGCACACCCCTTCTCTTAAAAAGAGATGCCATGTTTTGGTAGCTCTCTCCTCCTGTCCTGCTTCTCTGATTCTATACCTGCCTGGGAACTCTCTTAAATAAATCTTCGTGTGGCCTTGATAGTGAGTGTGTGTCTCTTCTCATGCATGAAACCAACATTGGTGCTGTGACTCAGATAGGCTCTCTCCTGAGTTTAGGTTCACATAAGCTAGGAGAACCTGATCCGAGGTTCACTTTAAGGCCACCTTCTACCTACCCGGCTGCTGCAATATTCGAACACCAGCGGATTTGATTGGTAAGTTGGTAAATACTCCCCCCCCTGTCCCCCCCACACACACTCCTGGCTTTTCCCAGTATAAAGTTCCTTCCATGGACTTGCCCACAGAGAGTTGCACCGGCATCTTCCATGGGTGTTTTGTGTTTTTTTTTTTTTTTTTTTTTCTCTCTGATGGCGGACACTGCAGATAAGGTGCAGACACGTGGTGGTGCTGGGGCCAATGGGTGCCACGAACCCGTTAGTGGGGTGTACTTCCCTGGAGCTTCCCATTTGCTTTGACAAGAGCTTAGGGTTTGCATAATCTTAGGCATTGTCAAAGTGAGCTACTCTGGCAGTTGATGAACTTGTCCAGTGTGGTCCCGCTTCCCTGTGAGATCGTTCAATCAAGTGATAACCCAGGCTTAGCATCCCTGACCTCCTTAGGTCTCAATAATGAAAAATAAGCCAGTAAAATATATTTCTCCATCCTTACCTTTAAGATAGTTGCTAGAGACTCTAAGACAGCTTAGCCTTTTGCCTTATCTAGACACCACCATGCTTATCTGTTTTTTACACAAAAAATGGCTTAATTACCCCTTAGATCACTCAAAATAGTCGCCTACTGGCTCACCAACCCCGATATTTTACAAGAGCTAACTTTTGCAGGTACACGGGCAAATAGAAAGAGTTTTTTCGGGGGCTGGAGAGATGGCTCAGTGGTTAAGAGCACCGTCTGCTCTTCCAGAGGACCCGGGTTCGATTCCCAGCACCCACATGGCAGCTAGCAACTGTCTGTAGTTCCAGTTCCAGGCAAACACCAAGGCAAATCAATAAATAAATAAATAAAGTTTAAAAAAAAAAAAAGAGTTTTTTCCTATCTTTTTCTAATCTCAGCTCTAAACCTTCTCTCCAAGCTTGTTGATCTTAACCCTATGCCTTTCCATATGTCAGTTCTAAACCTTCTCTTGCAGCTCTCTGTTCTTAAGAGTTTTCCTATTTCTTTTTATATCTCAACTTTAAACTTTCCCTTCTGGCTTTCTGTTCTTCTGTTTCTAGCCACACGAATCCAGCCCTCCCTCTATAAAAAGTGACTGCCATAGATAAGACAATAAAAGTTTACACCCTGTCAAAACTTTCTCAGGTTAAAAAAATCTTAGGCTATAGAGTAAAGGCGGGTTTGGGAACAGGCTAAAACTCAGATAAAATTCATCAGGTTTTTAAATGCCTCACAAATATACTCTCAAAGTATACTAGATCCCTGAGTGCATGATTAATTTTTTTACCTTAACATCAGAGCTAAAACTTAAACCTTAAGAAGAGACTTCAGACAGACTCCACTGGCAAAAGTTGGCTTTTAAGATATATCACAAAAAAGATAACGCCTGCTGGCAAAAGCTGTCTGGCCAGCTACTATCTTGCTCTTGCCTAGCCTCACAGAGGCAGTTTAGGCCTTGTCCAAGACACCATCAAAAAAATACTAATCTAAGTGAGCATCCCCAAGCCCCACGTGGCAGGGGGACATTACACAGAGACCACTCCCAACTGATCTCCTAAGGCCTGGCCGTGGGCAATTGGTGCTGCCAAGGCTTCCCTAAGCTAACCATCCTCATTACAAACAAACAAACAAAAAAAAAATGCCTTAAATAGTCATAATAATAAGACATTCCATCTCCTCATAGACACTAAAAGCCACATACTCAATCCTACAAAAGCTTTAGAGTCTCACCTCTCTTTCTAGCTTCTCCATTGTCAGAGTGAGAAACAAATAATTCCGGCCTCATCAAACACTGCCACCTAACTAAGCTTTCAGAGATGTCCCTCATTGAGTGATGATCACTCACTCATTTTTGGTCAAGCCAACCTGCCCCATTCCCCTAATAAAAAAAGATTTTTTAACTTGTAGCCACATTTTGCCTAAATCCAGACTCCACCAACTGCTCTAGCCACCTCTATTCACCTTGCTATCTGCTTAAACCTGTCAATTCCAGTCTTCCAGTCTCCCAAGTAACCAACAAATATAAAATATCGAAAATCCTTATGTCGCTAGACATATTTCTCTAAAATTCCCCGTTCTCTGAGTTTTCCATTTCAGCCTGCTTCTAAGATGGTGACCAACAAAAGGCTCCGAGCTATTTTGGCTTGCCCCTCCCCAACTTCCCTAGCAGACTAACCCTCCAGCTGCTGCTTCTGGAAAATGAGAAAAACCCAAGAGCCATTTTCAGAATCAATACAGGTAAAAGAGACCATTTCCCACCCCCTCCCCAGGATCAAAAGAAAAGAACCAAAAGCCATTTTAATCTTTTTCCATCCCCAGACCTAGCAGAGTACACTCATTATATTATCACTTCTCAAGGTTCTCTTACTAACTCAAAATTTTCTTTTCAAGCTCCAGAAAAATCAAAGTTTACCATTCCATGGCTTAGGCTCATCCAGACTGCAGAAAATGACCAGCAAAATCCAACAGACCAACCATCAAAAATACAGTTCCCTAAAAAGACAAACTTCTCCCTTAAGACAGCTTGAAGCAGCCTTAAGATCCGTTGTCCCAAATCATTTTCCCCTTGCCCCTCCCCCACATAAACCTGGTTCTCTTTTCATAATAAACAAAATGGTGAGATGTAAGTATTCCTGGCACTAAATGTGGTTGGTTGAGTCAGCATGGCTCCAGTGGGATGCACCTCGTATGGAGGCACGCCCCTGGGCATGGCTGTGTAAACCCATGCACAACCCTTCTTTTAAAAAGAGATGCCATGTTTTGGTGGTCCCTCTCTCCTCCTGTCCTGCTTCTCTGATTCTGTACCTGCCTGGGAACTCTCTTAAATAAACCCTCGTGTGGCCTTGATAGTGCGAGTGTGTGTCTCTTCTCATGAGCGAAACCAACAAAAATAATATTTCTTAAAGATTTATTCGTTACATATACAATATACAGAAGAGGGTACCAGATGTCATCATAGATGATTATGAGCCACCATGTGGTTGCTGGGAATTGAACTCAGAACCTCTGGGAGAGCAGTCAGTGTTTTTAACCCCTGAGCCATCTCTCCAGCCTCCAAGATTTAAAATAATATTTACTATCTTAACATTAGACATATTGGTCTAGAAAAACAATATTATTTTGATAGTCCTGTGGTAAGGATAGCTAACCATCTTAAATTGGAAAACATTTTTACTTTGATATTATGACATGGCCTATAGTAATATCTCTAGCACTGAATGTCAGTCTACAGACAAAAGAGCCATCCTCCTATAAAGATGACTTTATGTCAAACAAACAGACAAAATAGATTCCACGTTCTGTTGTTTCTCATCCTTCAATTTTATTTTACTAACTGTTTGTTTTGTCACAGTGACAAAATGTCTGACAAAATAAGTATAAAAAGGAAAACTTTAGCCTTGGCTCACAGGTCAAAGTTATAGTCCATCATGGGGGCTAGTCTGCCATGAAGAAAGACTTGGCTGCAGCAGCTTAAGGAAGCTGTGTTCACAGTCAAGAAGAAGGATAGATATTGGTATTTAACTCAACTTTCTCCTTTTTTTTCAGGCTACAACCTCAGCCCATGGAATGGTGCCACCTACATTAAGGTGAGTCTTTACACTTCAGTTAACCTAATCTAAAAAACTGCTCAGAGACTAATAGTCCAGATAATTCCTCCCAGGCATGCCAGAGGTGACCTGAGATTCTGTCAAGTTGACAATTCATATTAACCATTACAACTCCGCCCCTTGTCAACCTGGTACCCACACATAGCACTTTTCAGCCATAACCTCTCACCCATTGTCTCCAGAGGCTCATGGCCATCTCAGAATGCAAAATACATTTCATCCAACTTCAAAAGTCTCCAGTCTTTAACAATTTCAGCATTTCAGTGGCATCAGAAACAAGATACTCCCTTAGCTGTGAGTGACTATTAACAAAAAAGAAAAAAAGTTATATTCTTCCAATATATGACAGTACAGAGTAAACATTCTCATTCAAAAAAAGGAGGAATGGTAGAAGAGCAAGGAAAGAATGAACCAAAGCGAGACCAGACAGCAAACAGCAAATCCTGAAACTCCATAACTTTTTGGGTTCATGATAGAATCTGGGCTCTGAAAAGCTTGGGTAGCTCAGTCCTGCCAGCTCTGCTGCTGCAGTACTCATGGCCTTTCTCTTGGACCAACTCCACTCTATACTATAAGGTGAGAGGGGATATGAGCTTACCCCTTCCATTTCTGTTTCAGCCTTGTGGTTGCCTTCACTTCCCTGTTCAGTCTGAATATTCATGGAGACAGGATCTTCCATTTGGGCTGATGAGTTGATGAGAAGTGGCCTTGGCTTGTTCTGTCTCTCTGATCTTTTAGCATTTACCCCAATATACGTCTCTGCGTTTTTATTATAAGATCAATTAGGATTAGTGCAATAAAATACTTCACCAGACATCAGCTTTCCTAGATCAGTGAACACCTGCATTCAAGTTGGAACCTTTTCTATTGGCCCATTGTGAAGCTGATGGTTTCTCCTTAACAGTTATAATGACAGCCTGTTTTTAGGTCTTGGCTGTGACTTCAAACTTATTTAGCTTTTCTTCTTGACAAACCACACATTTTTAAAAATGTTTGTCTCCTTATTGGTCTTTTTCACTGTAGAGAAGAAGTAATAGCCACATCATAGATTGAATGCTATTCTGACACAACATTTTCTCTGACAAACACATTAGTCCATTACTTATAAATTCAGTTTCCCTCAAGTTCGCAAGACATGGGCTGAATGCAGTCTATTTTTGCCCGAATTTAACTGACCTGGTTCGTTGTAAGAATTCTTGTTTCCCTCTGAGCCCTGCCTTAGCAGTCTTTGTTTCTCTCATCTTTCTGCTTTCCCATCAGAATGGTCCATTAACCTGTGCTTACAGTATCTGAGGGCTTTTCTAGCTCAAACTTCCAAACTCTTTGACATGCCCTCTGCAACCAATTCTAAATGTCCATGAAATGCATGGTCAGGTTTATCACAATAGCAGTCGCACTTCTCAGAACCCATGGTCTGTATTAATTATGAGTCTCACGGCCCTAACAACACCTTAGGAAAGCAACTTAAGGAAAACAAGCTTTATTTTGGTTCACAATCCAAAGTACAGTCCACTAGGGTACAGAAATCTTGGCCAAAGCCATTGGAAGCACCTGGTTACACTGTAAGCACAACTAAGAAGCAGAGAACAAGGAATTCCAGTGCGCCACTCTACTTACTTTCTCAGTTATATTCTGGTGCACTCCAACCCAAGGAACCATACTGCCCATAGTTAAGAAGAGTCTTACCATTACAGTCATCCTAAAACCTCATAGGCATGCCCAGAGGCCAACCTAATCTAGATAATATCCTATAGGCAGGAGGCTTGCCTTCTAGGTGATGGATTCTAGAAGACAATTATCAGCAGTCGCACATGGGAAAACAGCCA
This sequence comes from Sigmodon hispidus, assembly GCA_004025045.1. NCBI lineage: Eukaryota > Metazoa > Chordata > Mammalia > Rodentia > Cricetidae > Sigmodon > Sigmodon hispidus. Next base: position 13,338 of record PVIH01016544.1, read on the forward strand.
GTATATTAATTAAACAAAACCCAGCACGGTGGCACATTCCTGTAATTCCAGCACTTGGGAAGCAGAAGCTGGAGGATTTCAAATTCAAGGCAAGCCAGGGCTACATTGTGAAACCCTGTCTTAAAACAAGTCAAGGTACATTAATGACATGTGTTATAAATAATAAACTTGATTCCTAGGGGCAAAAGCTTAGTAGCACTCATCTATTGTTCTCCAAGACATCTTGGTCTCACTACCATCTCTCTTATATAATCAATCAAGTCCTCTCTGGCCACTGGCAAGCTAGAACATTATCATCAACCAGTGGGGTACTGCTGCAGTCACAGGCTAAACTCCAATCTCCAATTACGAAGATGTGTATTTTGGCTAACTCAACCAAAATAGAGTAGGTTATCTTGTTTTTAGAAAAAAACACACGTGTCACTATGTTTACATTTCTGACCAGGTTTTAAAAAGAACTGGTCATCAGCTTGTTCAAAGCATGTTAACCCACTGAGTTAATTTTGTTGAACAATCTTTAAATAACATCCAGACAACAGACTTGGGCCACTGTCTAAGAACTAAAATAGAGCACAATGTAATTAAGCATTCTCAAACTATCAGGTCCCCATGCCAGCACTGGGAGAATACAAGCATGGGCATGGTCTCTGCCTGCAAAGCTTACAGCGTGGGTGAGATTTGTGTGTGCAAGTTTGATAAATGTCTGAGAGGCACTCATATGCATATATAATGGATGTTAAGACTTACCAAAGGCAAAATGAAAATTTAAGAACAATTTAACAACTGCCCAAATAAAGCCAACAGATATATTCAACCACATCCTCTGTTCATCTCAAATGAAATTATTGTCCCTTTCCATGGCAGAAGCAGCAATATTCACCAACTACTCCCACATGAATACTCCCACACTGACTATTCCTGGAGCGGATGTAATCTTATGACTGACCACTAGCCAGGCTCACAAAGGAGCAGCAGGTGTGACTTCCTCTGCTCTTCCCCCCACTATCTAGAACATAAAGGAGTCGTGCTGAGGTGGCAGGTCTTTAAGATCAAAGTAGCTGGCAACAATGAATAAATTCCATGAATGATAGCCCCAGAGAGCTGCCAGAGCAGACCAGAGTTGCATAGAGCAAAAAATAAACCTGGACTATCAGAAATAGCTTGTTGTATCTTAGCTCAGTCAGTCACATAAAAAAAGACATTCCAGAGCCTCATAGTAAAAGCTTATTTGAGATTGTATTCATTCATTAGGCAAACACTACCTACCAAAAGCAAGGCTTTTTGCACTGAGGACAGAGTGATGAATAAGGCAAAGAAAACCTGCAGCATCTGGAAGCTACATTTTATTCATTTATTTATCATTATTAATTTTGTTGCTTTTCATGACAGGGTTTCTCTGTGTAGCCTTGAGTGTCTTGAACTGTAGACTAGGCTAGCCTGAAACTCACAGAGAACCTGCCCCTGCCTCCTGAATACTGGGAATAAAGGCATGCACCACCACCCCGCCCCCCAGTAAGGACTTAAAACAGAATTTGCAGGTGTTAAGAAAAACGTAATTGAAGAAAAAGAAAAATCTCACTAATCCTGTCCCCTTATATATTGCACAAATTTTATTTAGAATTATAATAAAAATTCAGAGCCAGATATTGGGAAAAGGCTGGATATCAGAGAGATAGTGAACAAATCACAGCCAATCCTCACCCAGCAAACTCCTCAGGCTGAACAGGGTAAGTGCTATTTTCACAGGTCCTCAGCCCGACTGGTTGCTCAGACAGAATGGCTGAACTTCTCCTTCTCCTGCCTTAGCTATCATTTCTTTCCCTGCCCAGCTATCTTACTTCCTGGTTCAACTGTCCTAGAGCTAGCATTAAAAGTGTGAGCTACCACTGTCTGGCTGTTAGGCCTTGAATTTACAAAGATTCAGATAGATCTTTGTCTCCCAAATGATGGGTTTAAAGGTGTGGGTCATCACTCCCTGACCTTCAAGGCTTGGCTCTGTCCTCTGATACTTTATTATTAAATATACTCTCTTGTCCTTGCTTCTCTTCTCAGTGAAGTCTGTAGTCCACTGTATTCACTGTCTGTGTGTCCTCAGTATCCTCAATGCACTCAGCCTTTGTCTTTTATCTAGCAATCTGCTTAGAAAAATTCCAACCTCCTTAATTGTTTTCTGTTCCTCTCCCTTCCTTCCTGCCATCTACCATAGGTATCCAGACAGGGAGAATAATAAAGCTGAAGTCATTGATTTCATAACCACTGATCTCAATGGGTCCTTTGCAGCTGCCTGGCAAAGCTACTGCTTAATCCTGCCATCGCCCATTAGCCTGCAAAGCTCTGGAACTCACTCATTATCAGTAATTTTAAATTTACCAAAAAAACTTACAGAAATCAGAACTTATAAAACTTTCACTATGTCTGCCCCTGAATTTAAACATATGCAGAGCCTTTTAATTCCCCTATTACTCTGTTGCTATGGTTCAAATGTGTCACCAAATCTCATGTGTAGAAAACATATTAGGATTAGAAAAAGCCTTAAGAGAGATCTTTCATAGTTGCTGACACCATGCTTCTGGATTTCCCAGCCTCTAGAACCATACATTAAATAAGCCTATTGTTTATCCATTACCTAGAAACAGGCAGTGAAGAGAACAATGATTATATAGGAACTGTCTACTATCTTACTAAGCTCAACTCTTCCATTTGTGTACCAGATCCTGAATCCTTTTATCTTCTGCAGCAGAGTTGGACTGGTGCCACTCAGATGCTTCCCCAACTGTAAAGCTGTGTCCAGTAGACCTCCTCCATCTGTCGCTTCCTTTGGGTGTAGAAAGTTGTCACTCCATCTGAACTCATGCCCTTCCTGGAGCAGCCTGTATGCAAGGTGTGAGCAGTGCTGGGGACCAGCATTCAGGAACCTCTGAAGAGCAATGCTCACTGCAGAGCTCCAGGGTTGGCTGCTGATTTGTGGGGTCAGCTTTATTCTTCCTCCATGCCATCCTTCCTGCAAGAGGAAGGAGAAGAAAATGTTTAACAAAATATTTAGTGCTCGGGGCTGGAGAGATGGCTCAGCGGTTAAGAGCACCGTCTGTTCTTCCAGAGGACCCGGGTTCGATTCCCAGCACCCATATGGCAGCTAACAACTGTCTGTAGTTCCAGTTCCAGGCAAACACCAACATTAATAAATAAAAAGTTTAAAAAAATATATTTAGTGCTCAAGAGGATTCTGCCGATGTTAGTGGTTGTAGCCGCTGTCCCCTCTCTCCTCTGTATCATCAATTTTACCAATCCAATCCTATCACAATAGTCACATCTTCCTCTTTAGAAAGCAGAGTCCCTTTGAACTACTGCTCTTAGATTCACTGTAAAGCCAAATTCTTTCAAAGTGTCTGAATTTACTTTTTGTCCACTTGGCTCTTTGTCCCTACTTCTGATACCATATTACCTTTATGCTCAGGATCCTGCTTTTCCCCTTGGGAAAGGGGGCCAAGATGCAGTGGAAGCAACGATACAGCTTCTGGGGACAAGTTGAAACAAGCTAGTCCAATTTTATTACAGAGAGAAAGACCTTAAATACTTTTTTTCCCAGACCTTCCCCGCAACCAAGGGAAAGGGCTTTGATTTGCTGGTATCTGTGGCTGCTGTTGCTGATCTTGCTGGTCTAGGAATGCTGTATTCAGACTCTGCCCTCAAGGCCCCAGGCTCAGATCCCAGATTGGTTTATGGAGAAATGCTTAAGGCACTAGTTATCTCTGATTTGCACTGACTGAGGCCAGGCTGATTGCTAGGCCCCTTAGAAACCCATACATTCTACAAGAGTATTGTTCTATCCAAATCAAGTCTCTGTTCACATCTCACCCAAGACACTGTCTGTGAAGAGGTCACTTAGCTCCTAGGACACAGCTCTGGTCCTCCTCCTCCTCCTCCTCCATTGGCTACTGTTACTCTACAGCTTCTTAGCCGCCCTGCCTTCCTCTCAGGAACCCATAAACCCTGGAGTATTCAGAGGTTCAGTCTTGAAACTATCTCTCCCTGATACTTATATTAATTTCTCATCACTACCTTTATTAATCCTGTTTGTGATTTCATCCAACCCCAAGTCTTTAAACACCAACTGTTGACAACTGCTAAATTACTATCTGCTCTTCCTTTGAATGACAGACACTCATATCCAACCGTTTATTGTAATTTTCCATTTTGATGACCACAGATTTCCACCCTAAATCAAAGATGATAATCCCTTGTACCCATTTCTGCCCTCGATCTCCTAATACATATATATGTATATATCTATATAAGATTGATGAATGGGCATGTGCCCTAAAAATCTAAAGTACAGCTTACTGACTGTTTTTTATGTAGAAAAGCTTAGGTTTGTTATTTCTTTAAGATTCATGTAAGATTAATTTTCAAGATAAATAGTTAAATGATTCTTTGTGACCACAAAATGCACCCTGCTGACAAAAGAGTTGGCTGTGAAAAAATACATGTGTTTTATCTGTACTCTGTAGGAATTTAGCAGAATCATTGTATAGGAAAAATATTAGAATAAACAGTGGGTTTTTTGTTTTTTGGTTTTTTTTTTTTTTTTTTAGAAGTACTTTGAGCTTGAAGTAGCCTTGTGGAAAATTGTTTCCTATGATTTGAAGAATTGTTTTGCTGAAAGAGCTTTGCAGTCATCCCATGACTTTGATCAACTGAAGCTCTTGTATTATTGTGTATTGTACACAATACATAATAAAGCACTAGAGTCATAGAGACATGTGATGGCTCTCCTTCAGTAAGACAAGTACATTAAGATTAGGGACCTTAGTATGAAGAAATACTTTGTGTAACAATCAATAAATACACCTTTGGATGGCTGTTTGGGGTCAAGTCCAGTTCAAATCCATGAAAGAGGCTGGACCCTCCTGCTGTCACACAGGCCCTAAGATTTCATCTTAGAGTGCCTTTTTTCTTCAAGCAACAATGAAAGAACACAGAAGAATGGAGAATAAAGAAAGAAATCATCAAGAGAGGGTGTGAGTGTCTTTTTCCCTAACCCCTCAGATAGAAAAGTCTTCCTCATCCAACAGGTCCTCTGTTCTTACAGTTGTCTGAACTAAAACCCAGTAATCACTGATTTCTTATTCTCATTCCTCACATTTAGTAATTTTGATTCTTCACAGCATACCTCATATTTCTGTTCTCATTTTGAGTTCTTTTTTCTTTCTTTTTTTAAAAAATTTATTATTAGTATACAATGTTCTGCCTGTATGTATGCCTGCAGGCCAGAAGAGGGCACAAGATTTCATTGTAGATGGTTGTGAGCCACCATGTGGTTGATGGGAATTGAACTCAGGACCTCTGGAAGAGCAGCCAGTGCTCTTAACCTCTGAGCCATCTCTCCAGCCCCAAGTTCTTTTTTCAAATGTCATTTTATTAATAAAACCTCTATTCATCATTGAACTTTTAAGAGAAAAGCCCACTTGACATTCTGGTATCTATTTCTCCTTTTAATTGCTATGTCCCTATCATATAATGTGTGTGCGTGTTTGTTCACTGTTTCAACTACAGTCTACTTCAAGATGGCAGCCACTTAGCCCTACTCCATCCTTTAGTGATGGACAGAGGATTTAATACTTACAAATGAATGAGAATGGTGTTAAAACAGTGATGGTCTTGATGGAGGAAAACTACTTGAGCAGAAATAAGTGATGGGAAAGAACAAGTTAATTAAAGATTAATAGGAAAAACTAGCCCCAGTAGTAGAAGTGTAAAGTTTTATTGTGTAAAGCCCAGATGGTATGAATGGACAACCCTGTGAAAGAACATCAGTAAGTCTACTAAACCACCACTGTGTCAGAGAACTATCAGGCAGAGGGTCAGCAGCTGCATTACGTAGCATCTTACACATTGTGATAAGAAATTTGGAGGTTTTCCCAAGTATGATGGAGCCATCAGAGTTTTAAGTATGAGAGTGTCAAATTAAATAGAATTGCTTTGGCTGGGGTGTGATTAGTAGGAGGCAAATTAGTATTTGAAAGGCAGACCAGTGGTTGGCTATGCTGCAATCCACTAACTAAAGAGTATGCATAGGAGTGAGCAGAATGAGTAGAATGGTGAATGACCTAAGATCTGACTAAAAACAGAATAGGACTTTGCTTATGTTTCAAAATTGAACACAAAAGAAAGTTATGATTTTTGTCCTGCATCTCGGAGTCCATTACTACAAATGTAGCTAGTCATATGTCCACCTAGTTTATTGGATAAAAAAAGGATCAGTTGGGCAGCTAGTATTATCTGGGTAGGGAGAAAATGAAGACAATTACACGTAGAAGTGCACGTGACTTGATGTATTTTTCAAGTGTGGAATCTAAAAGATAGTTGGGGGGGGTCACCTAAAATTCTTGATAGGAAGGTGTGGGGACCATATTTTCATTATGGACGAGACCAAAGGGGAGAGAACGAATTTGCCTTACATTCAGGTGTATGAAGCCTATTTATGTCGCTGGTGATGTGAGCACTTAACGCAGCGGTCCATGTTACGGTGCAGCGTCCAGGCGACGCGAATCTTCACAGGTCACATTTGTGAGCCTTCCTCTAGAACGAGGCAAACGAGATGGCTCCCGGGCAACCACCTCCTCGTCTGTGAAAGACAGTTCGGTGGAGGATCCCGTCAACTTTGCCACCTCCAGCCGCCACCCCACTCCGCGGCAAGGACGGCCGGGTGGAGACAAGGAGATCGCAGGCTCCCTAGCGCCCGTCCGTTCAGTACAGAAGCACAGATAACGCCCGCTACCCCGAGCGCCCACCAGCCGGAACCTCCTGCCGTGGATGCCCCTCGCGGCCCCGCCCGGGCTGCCCGCGGGAGACACCGCCGCCCCGCCCCCTCCCCGTTGCCCCGCCTCCCTCTCCCGCCCGCGCGCGCCAACTCCCAGCGCAGCGCGCTGATTGGCCGGCGCATTCCCGCTCTGCTTCCCGAACCGCCATTTTGAAAATCTTGTTGATTCTGGGGAGCGGAGCGAGCGCGCCGCGCGAGAAGCTCGGCCCGCGCGCCTTCTACTCCTCAGCGGCGGCCTCCTAGTGCGCACCAGCGGTGAGGGCGGCATCGGGGAGGCGCGGCTGCTCACCCCCGTGCGGAGCAGCGGCGGGGAGGGACGCGGCCATCCGCACGGCGGCTCGACGCGGGGGAGGGGACGCGCGGCGCGGCGCGGCGAGGCTCGGTTTGGCCGGACTGGCCTGGCCTGGCCCGGGGCGGCGCAGGCCGGACGGGAGCGCGCGCGCCGACGGCGGGAGGGCGGTGCGATTTCCCGCCTCGGGCATCCCCGGGGAGGCGGGCCGAGTGCCCGAGCGGAGTAGGCGACTTGGAAGGGAGCTTTCACCGGGCAGTCGCCACGGTGGTGCGGGCGTGAGCGAGTAAACCGGGGCGTGCGGTTTCCTTCCCGCCCGCAGGCCCTCAGCATGTCGGCGGCGGCCCCCGCTGCGGAGGGAGAGGACGCCCCAGCGCAGCCCGTGTCCGAGAAGGAGCCCGAAATGCCTGGTCCCAGGGACGAGAGTGAAGAGGAGGAGGAAGAGGAGGACGACGAGGACGAGGAGGAAGAAAAAGGTGGGTAGGGACGCACATTCCCTCATGGGTAGATTTTTTGCATCAAAAGTTTTTTCTTTTTTTCTTTTCCTCCCCTTGGGAATTATCTTGGTTTTTGGCGCTTAAAGGCATCCAGTCGGAGTGGTTGATCTCACGCGAATGATGTCGTGTGTATTTGCTAACAATCAGTGGCACAGAATTTGTGGATTTGGTTTTTTGTTTGAGTATTTGCCAGGGTTTCGACGGGAGTGTAGCTGAGTATTCGTGGTATGCCTTCATAAAACTTCATCAGGCAGGAAGTTTGTAAGTCTGAGATCTGCCTTTTACACCAGTGCTTGTGTTGCTTTTGATTTGTTTTAATTATGCTAATTTCATTCTGCAGCGTTTACCTTTTGAAGTTACCCCAAGGTCCGTAATGTAAGCCAACGCTACAGGTATTCTTGCTAACCTGGAAATGTTTTCATATCTTCAACTGTACGGATCTGCTGATTTTTAAGTAAGGGTTCTCAGGGGAGCGTTTTTCTTAGCCTAGGAAAGTTGCTGCTGTTGGAGAAAGTAGTTTAAAAACAAGAAAACTGAACTGAAAGTTAAAATGGTAACCCACAGTTGTCTCGGTTTTGGAGCTAATATTCTCAGAAGCACCAACATCATTTTGACTAGAGGCTCAGGTGTAAATCCAGTTTAGAGACATGCATGCTTGTTGCTGTTCCTCTACAGACGCAACAGTTTTCCCAGAGACGTTCTCAGCTATTGGAAAATCCACAGCTCTTTACATCTTTCCGAATTAGTCCATTCCAGCTTGATTGTGTGGCCACAGCTTAGCCAAACTTGGGAGCCAGTGGCAGGGTTCAAGTGCTCTTCCCAAACTGTCAAATTTCTTTTATAAATATAATATGGGTTAAGGGGACAAGGTATACTTTTTATTTAGCAGTACGTGCCCTAAGAACTTATTGGGAGGGGGTGTCATTTGTGTACAGCACTGGCTTTAATTATAAATCTTAAGAGTTATTTTAATTACTTTTAGGTCATTTATAATAATTGAAAGTTGGCTGCCGTAGCAGTATTGTTAAGACGTTATTCACATTTATACCCTGATATTTTACTTTTTTGTCTTCCTAGGAGGGCAAAGTTGAGACACTACAGGTGCCGAGTTTCCTTGGGCAGAAAAAAAAGGAGAAATTATGTAAATATGCTCTAAGAGGCCCAATATATACTAATTCTCCTTAGCCCAGAATACTTACTGTCGGTATAATATGACAATGAAATTACTGAAGTCTGTATAATTGGCAAGACTTGGAAGTGATTTGGGGAAGAGAGAGAAACTGAATTTGAACTGTGACTCAGCTTTTGTCTATAGGGTTTGGTGATGCTGTTGTTCTCTAGAAAAATAAACACAGAGGCTAACAAGTGTGGAGATGATTATGAGGTCTTTGGATATATTGTTTGGGTTCCTGTAGGACATAGAGGAGCTGTCCAGGTTATAGCCAGGCATGCATTAATGTAAAGATAGTTTGTAGATCCTGATCCAGAGCAAGTGAATGACTTAAATTATTAAGGAAGAGAAAATTGGGTGTCAGTAGGAACTATCTATCTTTTCTCCATTCACTGTTTGCAGCTCCTTTTATCCCCAAATTTGAATTGTTTTGTAAAGCCTGCACTAACATTTTGATCCTTTTTCCTCCCTCACCCCAAATAATTCCTCAACTCAAATTCTTTAAAGGTTTATTTTTATTTCTATACATGAGTGTTTTGCTTGCATGTATGATTGTGAGCTGCCACGTGGTGTTGATTGTCAAACACTGGTCCTCTGCAAAAGCAGTGAGTGCTCATAACCATGTATTCATGTCTCCAGTTCCTCACAAAGCATTTTGTAGCTTTTATTTGTTGTGTGGCAGGGGTGGTGAATGTGGAGGTTAAAAAAAAAATGGACTTGGGGGAATCATATATCTTCTGCTGATTCATTCTGGGGCTTAGGCCTCTGGGGATTGGACTTGAGTAACTGGACTCGGCAGCAAGCACCTTTACAAGCCCAGAAATCTGGCCAGCCAGGTTCAAAAATTTTATATTTGTTACTTTTTTCATTCCCAAAGTTGAGCACTGAATTCAGTGACTTGAGTATTTTAGACATTCTATCACTGAACTATATCCTATCCCTTATTTGTATCTTTCTTAAAGATCATTTATCATCTTTTACATGAAGTATACTTTTTATTTTCCTAGAGAAATTTTAAAAAAGTTTAATATCATTTTGAGTATCAAGTACATTTTTGGACCTAATAGATATTCATTTGAATAAATGAGAAGACCTACAACAAAATAATTTATTTAACTAGATTTCAATCAATAAATAGTTTTTGATAAATATAACAATTTTTATGCTTTATATATACATATTTCCTAGGTTTTTCTTAGAAGTCTGGACTAAACAGTATTTCATGGCTGTCATGAACATAATTATCAAACTACAAAGTAATGTTTAGCCAGTTATCTTACAAGTAACCAAAGTACAGTCAGATAGAAATATGCTCTAGTGTTTACAATAGAATGACTGCTTAGTTTAAAATAATCTATTTCATGTTTGTATGAAAACCCAGAAGTGTTTAAAGTCCCACAAACAGAATGGAACACTAGTCATCTTTAATATACATGTTAAAAACATGTAAATACATTTCTCTTGTGTATCAAAAAGAAACAAGATTAGTGAGAAACTTAAGTGTTTTTTTTCACAAGATAAATGACTAGATTTTAATAGTAATAAATGTAATTGGATAAGAGTTTTGTTATTTTGACTGGGTGGTTGACAAATTAAAGTGTTACTTCTTAGAAGAAGCTTCCGCGACTGAAGAGATGGCTCAGCGGTTAAGAGCACTGACTGCTCTTCCAGAGGACCCAGGTTCGATTCCCAGCACCCACATGGCAGCTCACAACTGTCTGTAGTTCCAGTTCCAGGCAAATAATTAAATAAATAAATAAAAGTGTTTTAGGAAAAAAAAAAAGAAGAAGAAGAAGCAGCTTCCACACGGTTCGATGTCATGTGCTTCTTAAAACATGCTCAGGAGGAAAGTATGGTGTTGGGTTTGAGAGATCTTTTTCCCCCACATGTTTATAAAGTTGACACATTATTTTAGCTTTTTGTTATTTAAGAATTTAAACATTATTTACTTAATTCCTAGAAAAGAGTCTCATTGTGGAAGGCAAGAGAGAAAAGAAGAAAGTAGAAAGATTGACAATGCAAGTGTCTTCCTTGCAAAAAGAACCGTTCACAATTGAACAAGGTAAATTTATTCTTTATTTTTTTACAGTGAAAATGCTAGATTAGGAAAAAAAATGATTAATAAATACTTGGTACTGGCAGCATACTTAGTGTTGTTTAGGAAGTAGTGATCTATTTTGGCATTTTAATTTTCCCTATTAGCACAAAGTTATACAAACTATGGAAATAATTTTTAATAAACTAAATATTAATGAGGCCGAGGTATTTAATTATGATATTTTTTTTTCCAGGAAAGGGTCAGAAACTTTGTGAAATTGAAAGGATACATTTTTTTCTGAGTAAGAAAAAAACAGATGAACTTAGAAATCTACACAAACTGCTTTACAACAGACCAGGCACAGTAAGACATTTGAAAACATCTTTACTATGTTTTTTGATACTTAGTATATTAAGATGCTTTACTATAGAGCTGTAATTTTAATCCTTTAAGATTTTAATGGTCAACTAGTTCAGTTTCTGTATGATACCAGTGAGTAAATTTAGACATGGACTTGTTAAATGACATATTGTATTTGGTACAATAAATGGGTATTAACAAGACAACAATACCTAGGGCTTTGTTTTATTTTTCCTCCCAGCTAGTTCAGAGATAGATTGCTTATCTGTTATGCTCAAGACTCTTAAGTTGGGTCTCCAACAGCACTCAACAGAACAAAAAAAGGAAATGAAATTTGCTCCAAACTGAAAATCTAAATTATCTAATATAATCTGTTGTGATTTTTTTTTTTAAAACTGTATTAGAATAAATTTGTTTTTCAATGTTCTGATCGTTAACAATAAACATTTCTCTTTAATTGTAATACCCATGAAAGTGGGTGGCAATTGTTTGCCAAATGATTTGTATTATATTTCACTACATGTTATATTATATTGCACTACTATATTATATTGCACTACTTGAGAAGAAAGGGATTGTTTTATTTGTATGGGTGTTTTGCCTACATGTCTGTCTTATCTGTTGTGTGCTTGGTGCCTGAGGAGGTATTTGCATCCCCTGGGCTGGGGTTACAGGTGGTTGTCAGCCAGCCACTGTATAGGTGCTGGGAATGGAACCTGGGTCCTCTGGAAGAACAACCAGTGGTCTTACTGCTGAGCCATCTCTTCAACCTATGTAACTGTATTTAAAATAAGAAACTTTGCTCTGGGTTGTGTAAAACAAGTTGTTATGAAGTCTATCTGAAGCGTGGTCTAGTTTATCTTCACATGTATGAACCTCAGTTTGCAGAACAATCTAATTTATATGTGTCTTATAACTGGTGAATGACATTAACTTTTTGGAATACTTGAAATTATTTGCTTTTTAAAAAATAGAGTCGGGGCTGGAGAGCTGGCTCAGCGGTTAAGAGCACCGTCTGCTCTTCCAGAGGACCCGGGTTCAATTCCCAGCACCCACATGGCAGCTAACAACTGTCTGTAGTTCCAATTCCAGGCAAAACACTAAGGAAAATAAATAAATAAAGGTTTTTAAAAAAAAATAAAATAAAATAAAAAATAGAGTCATTGACTAGTAACTTTCTATACCTACCTAAGGAACAATTACGGTAACTTGCTAGGTGAAAAAACTTTCAGATTCAAACTTTATAAATAATTCAGTTTGTAGAATTTTTGTAATGTGAACATATTAGAAGCAAATACTTGGCAGTTTTATGAACAAATCAATATTTTAACTTGAAGAGTGGACCTCAAAATAAAGACACCATCTTTGATTTTTTTTTTTTTTTTCCATTTGAACATTACTGGATGGTAGCATTAACACTAACAAAAACTTTTTTAGGTGTCTTCATTAAAGAAGAATGTTGGTCAGTTCAGTGGGTTTCCATTTGAAAAGGGCAGTACCCAGTATAAAAAGAAGGAAGAAATGCTGAAAAAGTAAGTTATTTTTATAAATATTGTGATTGGTCGATGTGCTATATATAATATTTAAAAATGAGTACCTGCTCATTTTTAGTAGATAAGTTTAATTTGGGTGTCAGGATTTCATAAGTCATAGCATCAATTTGGGTTATCTTTTATGTTCTAGTAAATAGTGACTATTAAAATTATTGAAAACTTAAAATTTTATTTTCCAGGAAATATAGGTAATCTCTCAGTTCAAAGCTTATATAGTTTGAAGGGAATGTAATGAAATGTATTTTTGTTCCCTGCTGTTGTTTCTTAATGTTTTAAGCTTGCTTTGAAAATAGTTTATTTGATGAAAATTGGTTGTTTTTCCATACTGCTAGCAAAGTGACTCACTCTTAGAACTTGTTTATTAAGTAAAGGTGATGAGGTCTTCATTGAGACATTATAATGCTGAATCACTAACCTAACAATTTTCAAGTGCATGAATTTTGTGTATTAGAAACTTAAGTAATTTTCCATGGATTTACTTAAACTGTTGGTAAATATTCATTTTCTAGTGGTTGTACACTGTGGTCAGGTGATTAAGAGTAAACTACAGTGAAACACTAGTAGCTGCTATAAAAATAAAGCAGGTCAATTTTGCTGACTTTTGCCTAATGAAAGAAAAGATACTTAGGAACTTGTGTGGTCACCTTGTTTTTCCTGCTTTCTGTTCCAGGTTTAGAAATGCCATGCTAAAGAGCATCTGTGAGGTTCTTGACTTAGAGAGATCAGGTGTGAACAGCAAACTAGTGAAGAGGATCTTGAATTTTTTAATGCATCCAAAGCCTTCTGGTAAAGTAAGGATCCGTTTTTTAACACATTTCAGTAAAATAGTTATTAACAGTCTTGCCTTTCTTTCTCTTGCTGAATTGGTAATTTAGCAACAGAATTGTATTGCTAGTCAGTGATGCCATCTGCCTTTAAAATATATGCCTTTCATTGGCAGAGCTACAATGTTTTCATAATATGAATCAAATAGCATATTGTCCTTGAAATCAAATGTGAGTATTACAAGATTAAGAAAAGTAGCTGGAGGGGCTGGAGAGATGGTTCAATGGTTAAGAGCATTGTCTGCTCTTCCAGAGGACCGGGGTTCGATTCCCAGCACCCACATGGCAGCTCACAACTGTCTGTAGTTCCAGTTCCAGGCAGACACCAAGGCAAACAAACAAATAAATAAATAAATAAAATTGTTAAAAAAAGAAAAGTAGCTGGTGATGATGCAGATCTTTGATTACTCTTTAATCCTAGCACTCAGGAGGCAGAGGCAGGCCAGGTAGTTCGCTGAGTTCAAGGCCAGCTTGGTCTACAGAGCGAGTTCCAGGATAGCCAAAGCTACCCAGAGAAACCTTGCCTTAAAAAAAAGTACCTAAATGTTACTTAAGTTATAAACCATGGCTCCAGGGTTTTCTTTCTGGAAGGCATTGCAATAAGGGAAATAGTTTGAGAAGGTAATTATGTAGGACTATTACATAGTTTTTTAATTTCAGAGTTTAGCAAATACTCCTAAGAAAGCATTTAAAAATAAATCCATTGGCTGATCAAATTGTCTTTCTCATGTGATTAGAAATGTATATGGTTTAACTGAAAGCATATAGCAAGTTATGTATTTCTGTTACTATGTGTCTGTTACTATCATAATTAACTTACATAATTAACATTGCATAATGAAAGATGTCAGAGAGAACTTGACATCACTGAAAGAGGTGGTGGTATAGTTCCTTTATAAATTTAGGGTATATAATTGCTGATTAAGCTTTATTCTCTGCATAGTCCCTACAGCTTTTTTGATTCATTAAGGGAAGGAGTTCCTAGTAAAGCATATTTAGTGCTTATAAAAATGAAATAAACTCTCAATTTCAAATGTATTGATCAGATATAAACACTACCTGAACTCATTACAATGCATAGCTTCTAGTCTTGTTTCAGAACCAAGAGTACACTTTGCACATAAATGGTCTTGCCAGGTGTTTACAAGATAATTGAGAATACTGGTAATGCAGTTTTAGGTAGCCTGACACATTTAAAAATGATTTCTCTGATAAACCTGTAAATATTTTCTGACAGAATTTGAATTGAGAATTACCAAAAGCAGTTGATTGACTTACAAAGACTCTTATTGGGACTAGAGAGATGGCTCAGAAGTTAGGACACTGGCTCCAGAGGTTCTGAATTTAGTTTTCAGCAACCACATGGTAGCTCAAAACCATTTGTAATGAGATCTTGTGCCGCCTTCTGGCATGTAAGCATACATGCAGACAGAACACTGAATACATAATAAATCTTTAAAAATTACTCTTATTGATAGCACTGTTAATAAGTTTTGTTTTGTTTTAATATATATATAAAGCCATTGCCAAAACCCAAAAAATCTTCAAGCAAAGGTAGTAAAAAGGAACGGAACAGTTCTGGAACAACAAGGAAGTCAAAGCAAACCAAATGTCCTGAAATTCTGTCAGATGAATCTAGTAGTGATGAAGATGAGAAGAAAAATAAGGAAGAGTCTTCAGAAGAGGAAGAGAAAGAAAGTGAAGAGGAGGTAAATGAATTTTTTAAACTATTGTTTTCCATCAGAGATAAATATTCTTGCTATATCTAAGCAAGTAGTTAGATGATGTCCTTTGTTGTTGAGACAGGGTTTCTCTGTGTAGCCTTGCCTTGGCTGTCTTAGAACTCATTCTGTAGACCTGGCTGGCCTTGAACTCACAAAGATTCATCTGTTTCTGCCTCCTGAGTGCTAGCATTAAAGGCACTTGCCTCCACCGACTAGCCAGTGTTGGTGTTTTTTTCATTGTGAAGCTATATAAACAGTTGAGTTTGTGACCTAAATGTGAAGTGATCTTGCTTGCTCTCATCTAGAGGGAAATGGGAAAGGAAGCAGCAAAACTGCACACTCTAACCAGAAACACAGAGGAGCATATGCTTTCTTTTTTAGTATTTTATTTATAGATCTTTTGTCTACAAGTATGTCTTTGTACCACATGCATTCCTGGTGCCTGCAGCAGCCAGAAAAGCATATCAGAATCCCCTGACACTGGGGTTGTATATCATCATGAACCCCCAGCATGTGCATGCTAGGAATTGAATTTGGGTTCTCTGGAAGAGCAGTCAGTGCTCTTAACCACTGAGCCATCTCTCCAGCCCATGGTACCACATTCTTAAGATGTTGTTTTCATAATATATTAACATTTTATAATTGATCTGAACTGATTTAATTTGAGCCAAAAGTAAAGTGTTAAAGGTTGTCATTTTCCTCTAACCTTTTAATGAGTAACAACATTTGAAAGTTTATGTCACCTAGAAATGGAACCTTTTCTGTTTGCAAATATTTGTAAAATGCTTCCAAAGTACATATGTAGGTAGGAGGAAAACTATTAATTTATGTTTTACTATCTGCTCAGTCAAGGTCAGGGAAAGTAGGTTCAGGTGAGGTCCTAATGATTAGTATGCCATGTTTTATTTGTTGTTCTTTAGGGGGTTAATATTTATTCCATAAATATGTATAAAAGTGTAGGTTTGATTAATCCTGGATTGACATTGTAGTCTAGGTAATTCCTTGTTGTGGGAAGCACCACACAGTTGTAATAGCCAGAAATATCTTTATAAACACTAACAGATGTCCTTTGTGTGGTCAAGAAGGGTGCTTTTTATCTACTGAACACCACAGAATTAGAAGGATAAGGTGAATTATGTAGCTGGGATGTGGCTGAGTTAAGAGTTTGTATGTTTTTATTAAAAGGATTGTTCCTGGTACTCAGGTTGAACTGCCTGTAACTCCAGCTCTAGAGGTTACAATGCCCTCTTCTGGTTTCTGCAAGGACCTATGCACATCTACACATTCTCACACAGATACATGTGCATACCTGTAATTAAAAGTAAAACAAATCTTATGTGCCGTAAACTTGTTTTTATATAAATGTTATTAGTTTTGACCTGAGATACTAAAAAATTATGCTTGTTCTAATGTCTGTTGCCCACAGAGGGCATTAGATTCCCTGGAATTGGAATTATACACAGTTGTGAGCTGTGGTATGGATGCTGGCAATTAAACTCAGATCCCTTCTCTTCAGTTCCTAATGACAGATTATTAAAGGTGCATATGCAACTTAAGTATGAACTACTTTCAAAATGTGAGAACTTTTTTATATATAAATCTTACAGGTACTTTATACACTAAAGTTTTATTTAGTTAATGTACACATGTGTGTCTGTGCATATGAGTATAGTGCCTTCTGAGGCCAGAAGAGGGCATTAGATACACTGAAGCTGGAGTTACAGGTGGATTGTAAACATCTGGTGTGAGTGCCAGGAATTAAACATTTTTCTTTTTTTTTTTTTTTTAACTTTATTTATTTATTTATTTGCCTTGGTGTTTGCCTGGAACTGGAACTACAGACAGTTGTTAGCTGCCATGTGGGTGCTGGGAATCGAACCTGGGTCCTCTGGAAGAGCAGACGGTGCTCTTAATCGCTGAGCCATCTTTCCAGCCCCTAAACAGTTTTCTAAAAGAACAGCAAATATTCTTAACCACTATGCCATCCTTTAAACCTCTGCTGTAAGGTGTGAAGGGAAGATGAATAATCTGAATGCTCAGATTTCTATGGTTTGATGCACAAGAAAACATTTATTCGTGTGTGTGTGTGTGTGTGTGTGTGTGTGTGTGTGTGTATACATAATGTGACAGATTTGTATATGAGAACAACTCTCAAGAGTCACTGCCCCCAAGCCCTCATTTTTGAGACAGAATCTCAATATATAGCACTAGCTAGCTTGGATTTCACTGTATAGACCTCACTGGCCTTGAATTTATGAAGATACACCTGTCTTTGCTTTTCTAGTGGTAAAATTAAAGCTATATACAACCATACCTTGACTTTGTCCATCTGTTAAATGAAGAAAAAGACTTTCACTGGGACCTAGGCCATATGGACCAACTAGGTTAGGCTGGTCGGCCAGGAAACCACCCTAGGGATTCTCCTCTATTTCCTAGCTAGCCACTGTGTTTTTTGTTTGTTTGTTTGTTTTCTTTTCTTTCTTTTTTTAAGCTTTATTTATTATGTATACAGTTCACAGAAGAGGGTACCAGATGTCATCATAGATGGTTATGAGCCACCATGTGGTTACTGGGAATTGAACTCAGGACCTCTGGAAGAACAGTCAGTGCTCTTAACCTCTGAGCCATTCCTCCAGCCCCTCTTTTTTATTGTGAGTGATAGGCATGGAGTACCTCACCAGCCCCTACAAGTTTAATTATTTTCCTTGTTCAGTATTTTGTCCGCTTACTGTTTTCTTAAATTTTAAGTACAAATCGAAAAAAGTTAAATTATAAAAAGTTAATATAGAATATAAATTGGTTTTTGTCTTCATAAAACAAAACATGAGGTTTGGAAATTGGCTCAAATTCCTGCTCACCCCTGGTTTATCACTGTATGACTTTGTGCAAATTACTTAATCTCTGTACCCAGTCTCCCATAGTAAAATTGAAAGCAGCCTCATAAGGGCCATATTAAATGACTTAAAAGTGCCTGGCAACATATTCTGCATTCATTGATATTAGTATTAGAATTCTTAGCCAAGAATAGTGGCACTTGCCTTTAATCCCAGCAATTGTGAGGCAGGGACCCTGGTCTACAGAATGAGTTCCAGGACAGCCAGAACTAAACAGAGAAACCCTGTCTCAGAGGCTCCCTCTTCCCCCAAGAAGACATTTTATTTTAAGTACCATTTCTAAATCCAGTCTTATTGCCAAGATAAAGTTTAGAAAGAGGCACAGATGAACTACTTGTTCCAATGTAAATCAGAGTTTTTCTTTCTCCTGTGACATATACTAGGAAACTCAGGTCAAATGGTAGAAGTCTAGGGAGGAAAAAGAAAAACGTGCTTTGTATTATTATTTTTTTTTAATAAACATGTAGTGTATTATGCTTCTTAATACTTCCTATTACCCTGTGTTGTTTCTTGTTGACTTGCACTCATGGGTCAATGTCTGCCTTTGCCACGCATTCTGCATACTCCAGAAGGGCACGCTGTTCTGTTGAGGTTATTCTTAGCAAAAATATTGTTTCTTGAGAACATCTTGTTTATAGTCCCTTTTTAGGTGACCTTGCTTTCCACAGTTGTAACAGTAAATACTTTAATTTTTCTTTAAACCTTTAGAAATAACCTTTTCTACCCAATTATTATCATAGTTGAAGATAATATATTGTATCCCGGATCCATTCCTCCAAGGGTACTGATTTTATGTATAATGTCCTAATTATCCTTTTGTGTTGTGAGCATTTTTATAAACCAGAAGTTGAATTATTATTCACCTAGCTTCTGAATCTGGTACCATTCTGTTTATCAGAGAAGTGAATCTTTGTAAGAATTCTGTAAAGGTTTATTTTGGCCCTTGGATCACTTTTGTAAAGGATTCAGTTTTCTTTCCTATTTCTTTAATTCTGTCTATGCATTCAAGGCTGTCATTCAGCATAAAACCAGGGTGTGGTTATCATAGAAAGATGTTTTCCTGTATCGGTGTAATCTCCCTCCTCAAGAAGTTGGTCTTGGGTGATTTCAAATTCTTTGCTGCATTTCTCGATGATTTTAGCTTCATCCTTCCACCAGGTCCTTCGTTGTAATTGAGGCCCAGCCTCTATTACTGCTGTAATCTGTATCTGTCCAGTCTTTAGGGATAATTTCTGTTACAAGTTGACCAGAAATTTAACATTTGCTCTACAAATGCCATAAGTGCATGCCATAAGACTATTGCTTCTTTGAATCTCCTTAAATCTAACATTTATACCAGAGTCCATTTAGTTCTTAAACAGTAGCATTTGGCAGTTCCTGTAAGGTTACTGATGTATTAAGGTTGGTTGTTTGGAAGCCTTATTAGGTTGTTTCTCTGTAACCTTATAAGGCAATGTGAAGATTGATTTTTGAAATTTTTCTGTCTGGGTCTGAATATCTCTGGGATTAGTTTTATCAAGATCTCACCTACATTAATTATCCTCTCTTAATGATTCTATTTTTATACTGTCTAGTATATTATCAAAATCCAAATATCTTCCATTGTACTACTGTTTCCCACTTTTAATGTGGGTGGAAAAATATCTCCATGTGTCTTAAACTAACTCCTCGTTTCAAGAAATCCCAGTTGACTCTCCAAATTTGCTGTCAGTGACAATTCAGTTGACTGAAGTGGCACAGCCACCTCGTGTGATTGTAGCAGCCTAAGGAGGGGGTCCAGAAAAAAACAAATACTCAAAACAAAAACCCCACAACCTTCCAGGAGAGAGAAGCTGCTGCCTGGAAAACTCACCTAGGTAATTTTGGAGAAGAAATGTGTGGTAGGCTCTGCCTAAGGTCGGAAGCTAACTCCAAACAGAAAAGCTCGCCAGCTGGTTAGTAACTCTAGCCAAGTGTTGCTTTAGCCTGTGTGTGGCTTTTTCACAAATTCATGTTCCAAAAGTTGAGCACCAGATATTGCATGAATTCTATTTAATATTATAATAAAAATCGAGAGCCAGACAATTGATGTAATACTGGAATATCAGAGAGATAGGGAACAAACCACAGCCAGTACTCACCAAGTGAACTCCTCAGGCCAAACGGGTTAGGTCCTATCTCCACAAGTCTTGAGACTGGCTGAGTGCAGGCAGAATGCTGAACCTTCTGCCATTTTCTGCCTTATATTTCTTTACCTGCCCAGCTATGTTTACTTCCAGGTTCAACTCTGCTAGAGCTAAGATTGAAGGTGTATGCTACCACTGCTTGGCTTTTAGGCCTTGAAGCCACAGAGATATAGGTGGATCTCTTGTCTCAGGAGTAATGGAATTAAAGGCATGGATCACTACTCCCTGACTATTTCTAGCTCTGACACTTAAACTAACCTAAAATTCTTATGTTTAGCCATGTGGTTTGGAAGCTTTTCTTAGTCCAGCATTCTCATTTGGCTTCCTCTGCATCTGTCTGGTATTTCCTCTTCCCAGAATTTTCCTAGTCTGCTTGTCCCACCTCTACTTCCTACCTGACTACTTGCCAGTCAGTGTTTTATTAAACCAATACCAGTGACATATCTTTATAGTGTATAAGAGCATTATCCCACACTTATTAGTGGCTGCTACACTACAAATCTGATGTGAATTTACTTTTTTTTTTTTTTTTTTCAGAGTCATGTTTTATTTCCTGACTTCATGGAAAAAAGATAATCAAAAGTGGGGTTGTTCATTTATATACTCTACAATTTGGAGAAACCTACAGTTAGAGTTTTGTTAAATTTTTGTTGAAAAAATATTTGATAGTGGTAGGATGTGGTCATATATGTTTTGCTATTCCTTAATAATGCTTTTAGAAACTAAGAAACTTCATAATTTGAACAGAGAAAATTATAAAAATAATTTATTCAGATGTTTTGTTGGGGGCTGGAAAGATGGCTCAGAGGTTAAGAGCACTGGCAGCTCTTCCAAAGGTCCTGAGTTCAATTCCCAGCAACCACATAGTGGCTCACAACCATCTGTAATGAAATCTGATGCTCTCTTCTAGCATGCAGACATACATGCAGGCAGAACACGATGCATAATAAATAAATTAAAAAAATATTTTTTGTTGGAAATCAAGGTTGATAAAAATTCATTTACACTTCATCATTCTGTGAACTCTAACTAGAATTTCACAATTCTTTTTTCTTGTCATTCTGGGTTTTTCTCAACCAAGTTAGAAGAATCCCTATTTTAAGGTAATTTTTTATTTCGTTCATCTGTTCACCCAGTACAACCTTTCTGCTGTGAGGACAGAATTCTGGCTCTGTGGACAGGCATCTTTTTTGGTGACCCTCCTTCAAGAGCCCTGCTGCCTATAACAGATAGGTAAGCCTTACTCTCACAAGATTTTTGGGTTTTTAGCAAAAAGTGCTTGTGTCATTTCTCCATTCTACACAGAAAATCCTCTTCAAATTTTTGAAAATTTATGTGATTAATCTTCCTTGGGTTGGAGAGATGGTTCATCTAGCTGTTAAGAGCATTTGCTGTTCTTCCAGAGAACTCTCAAGCTCAGATCCTAAAACACATGTCAGATGGATGACAATGCCTGTGACTCCAGCTCCAAGGGGTCAGATACCATTTTGTGGCCTTTTTACTGGGGGGGGGGGGGGAGTAAATCTTAGAAAAAAAATTACAGTTTGGAAACTTGCCTTTTCTATCTTTTTTTCCCTTTGAAACTTGTTACTTATAATTTTTTCTACATTTGTTTTATAAAAGGACTCAGTCTTAGCAGCTGTTTGATTAAATAACAAAGGTACCTATTAGAGTCTTTTACAGCTGGGTACAATGGCACATGCCTTTAATTCCAGCACTGTGTAAGCAGAGGCAGGGAGGTGCTATGAATTTTGAGATTAGCCTGTGTTACCAAAGGAGTTCTGGACTACAGAGAGACATTGTCTTATAGCAAACAACAAAAAAGACTCTTTCTCATCTTAAACTTCATTAACTTTTAACTCTTGTGTGTCTTGAGGAGTAAGAGATGCACTTTAAATATATTAAGCATTATCGTAATCTTTTAAAAAAAATTTTTTCTTAAAGTGTTTTATTTCATGTTGGCCTTGAACTTGTAATTCTATTGCCTCAGTCTCCCTCATTTCAAGGATTGCAGGAGTACTCTTGATGGTTTGAAGGAATAGTCTTTTCTTCCCTTTCCTCTTTCTCAAATATACAGTTTACAGCAGAAGACAGTATGTTTCAAATTAAGAGCCTGGGCTAAGAGTCCAAAGATGACTACAAAATGGAACCTTAGATCAGTAGAAATTTTAAAATTTATTTAGTTCTCAAGTATCACTTCCCACTTTAATAATTGTATAGCAGTTACCAAGCATTAGTTCTAAGCTCTGTGGTAGAGATCAAGACATTATGAACAGTTTAGCCATATATATACTTATATATATAAGTGAGTGACAGGGTTGGCCACATAGTATTAGGAGGAAAAGGGATATAGTCAAATGTAACTTCAGGAATGTATGAGTCAATATATATTTGTTATTAGTACTGCTTTCTGCAATATAACAAGGTCTATATTCAGCATATAGCAAATAGGCTGTGTATACTACTGTAACTTAGTTTTAGTTTCATTCCTAGTTTAAAGGAACACAGGTGGATGGCTCTTATTCTTCCAAGAACTAATATAGGACACGTTTGCTTCTGAGAAGCAGTAATGTGTTGGCTCACTTTACTACTGCATTTCCTCATTTATAATGGGTTAAGGAATTGGTTTGATCTTTGTTTTTGTTTTGTTTTTTTTGTTTATTAGAGTATATGGATACACATTATGAAAATGTATATCTCTCTTCTTGACCTTTCTACTACCTCCTAGCTTATAAGGACCAGGTCCTATAAACAATATGGAGATGAACATAAGGAATGAGGCCACTATAAACTTCTAATAGCTTGCTTACTTAGGGACCAATAAGAACTAAATAAGGACAGTCAGTGTCTATTCTAGTGTCAGATTTTCCCATAAGCTTGCAGTAGGTATAATGTGGATATAGACATGTAAATGACTTTAATAAATAGCATATATAGTTTTGTTGCATTTTATATAATTTATCCTCAGTTGCTGTGTAAATATAGCTAATCAAGCCTACAGTATCCATAAGGCTTTTTCTTTTATGTCAGAAATTGTTATACTAATTGCAGAGATGGAAGTGATTGGGAAAAGTGTTAAAATCAGCATAATGGGGCCATTCTTATTTCCATTTTTACTAACCAGAAAAGAGGATACTTGAAATGGCAAAATTAGCAGTGAAGTCAGGATGTAAAACAAAGCTTGATTGTCACTTGATTGATATTTCTGAACTGTATCTTCCAAAAGGTTGATATTAATGAGTTATAGGCCAAGTATTGTGAGAATGTGAAATAATTAAATTACTAACATAGAGATGTTTACAGACTGTGATTCTTCAAGATTTTCATAAGGATTGAAAGTGAAAAATTGAAATGGATGTGGTTAACTTGCCTTCTCAGCTGTCCCATTGTTTACTTTACCTTCAAATACCAATATTGCATGAAATCTTCTTGGTCTTATAATAAAAACCCAGAGCTAGATATTGTGAAAAGCTGAAAGATCAAAGGGACAGCATACAGAAAGACATCCCACATCAGACAAGGAATAAGCTACAGCCACTTGTCACCTAGCCATTCCTCAGGAGTTCTCAGAGTGAATGCCTCTGAATCTTTTGCCCAAAGGGAAGGAGGTTGCAGGTAAAGGGCTGAGGTACCTGCCTCCTTCTGCCTTATCTTTCTTTCTTTGCCCTGCTATCTCACTTCCTGGTTCAACGGTTGTAGTGCTAGGATTAAAGGCATGTGTGTTTCTTCAAGTACTGGGAGTAGAGGCATAGGATCCCAAGTGCTGGGATTGTGTGTGCTATCATGCCTGGCTTTGTCTGGCCTTGGACTCAGAGATCTAAATGGATCTCTGCTCTCAAGTGTTGGATTAAAGGGGTGTCCTTGGCCTCTATGGCTAAATCTGTGGGTGGCGCTGTCCTCTGATCTTCAGAAAAACTTTATTTGATGCACAACATATCACCCACCACTTACCAGTATCCTTTCTTTGCCTTAACTGCTAAAACTGTGTCCTTTGGTTCCCAAAACTAAGATGTTTGAAATGTTTTTTCAGAATCACTTGAACCTAATAACTTCATCTTCAGGGTTGGTGGAGTGATTGTTAACATTTGTAGAGCTAAAGACAAGATATGAGTGAGTTTAGTTGTTTTACTGTGTCCAAGATGTTGCATACCACCTAAGTCTGAGCTTTTTTGTTTAGTATTCAGTTTTCAATATTTCCGAAGTCATCAAGTCTAAATCAGTTTCAATTAAGTGTGTTAAAAAAGTTTATGACTGACTAATCGAAATAAGAGAAACCCAGTATAAACTTAAGGGAATTAAGATGTTTGTGAGGCAAGTTATGTCTACCATAATGTGACAAATAAAGTAAGAGTGATGTTTCTGGTTAATGAGCTGTCACTTTTATAATTTTTATTCTGTAATAGCTACCTTTTAAAGACTATTTACAACCTCAAATTTTAGGGGGAATTGATTTGCATATTGGAGAAATTTCTCAACCACAAAAAGGAGCACTTGGTAGTAATGGTGAATGATAGATAGTGTTTCCTATATTGCCAGGAGGCATCATTGAAAAGTATTTTCACAAATTGTACATAAACTCCCCATAAAGACTTAGGTCAGTTCCTTTGATGAGTGGGGAACTTAGGGCCTGGAGATGAACTAAAGCTGGAATTTGAAAGTAAGCAGTTTGCCTCAAGACCCTACATGCTAAACTATAATTTATCTTGTTCTGTAGTACTTGTGTGGTACGATTTTTAGAAATTTTGTTAATCAACAACAAGCTAGTTGTCTTTTTAAAAAGCCATGGAATGGTATCCTATCTAGAAGATGGTGTTAAATATAGAAAGATGTATATGTTTATCTAGAAGCAACATTTGTTTTTAAAGAATTATTTTATTATGTATACAATGTTCTGTCTGCATGTATGCTGGCAGGCCAGAAGAAGGCACCAGATGTCATTACAGATGGTTGTGAGTCACTATATGGTTGCTGGGAATTGAACTCAGGACCTCTGGAAGAACAGTCAGTGCTCTTAACTGCTGAGCCATTTCTCCAGCCCCGGAAACAACATTTTATAAGAATGGCTTCACTTCCTCCTCTAGCCCATTATCACCACAGATGTTTATACTTAAACCACCAGCTTTTACCAATTACTAGGCTTTAAATTAATCATAATGTGTATGCCTTCTAGAAGTTTAATCATAAACCTTAGGTGCCCCTGGAAATGTTTTAATTACCTAATGCCATGGGATTGAGTAGCAATGCAGTGTGTTGTTTCTGTTACTTATTTTTTCTTTTTTTTAACAACCCTTTGGGTAATGTAACTTAGTTTAATACTGAAAAGTCTATGTTTTATTAGCCTTTGACTGGAAAAGTGATAGTTAATATTTGATTCTGTGTAATAAAAGTATTGATACAACATTTGATCCTTTATTATTCCCTCTCAGAGCCTACTGCAGTTTATACGAACTAGGTGGGCATCTAATTTAAAAATAGTTTAAGTTAATCATGGGAAAATTAATACAAGTCATTGGTGCTGCTTGGTAAAGATCCCATATTTTATCAGCTTCCTAGTACTACCTATATATTGTTAGTGGCAGCTGAACTAGAAAGGTCTGCTAATGATTAGCCTTTACTGACTAATATAGAAAAATTTACTGGCTAATATAGAAATATTTTACTATATTTCTGAGTTAATAAAAGGTGAGCCTAGGTTTATGTAGATATATACAGTGGTAATATAACAGAAAGAAAAATCCTTTCTGTTAATTTGAAAATACTAAAAATCAAATTAATTCCACTTAGATATAATTGTCTAAGACCACCTAGATTTTAAACAAACTGATATGAAGGACAAATTTAACATAATATTTGCTTTGGGTTAAGTGAGGTGTAACATACCTGTAATATAAGAGTCTAGTGGCCAAGGCAGAGCATTCAAGGCTAGACTTGGGATGTATTGCAGCAGCATTTCAACAAAAAGCTGATAGGATGATGTAACTTCAAAATCAAAAGTGTAAAACATTTTCCTTTTTTCTTTTGTGTGTGTGTGTGTGTGTGTGTGTGTGTGTGTGTGTGTGTGTGTGTGTGTGTGTGGCGGGGGGTCAGGGAGTGATGGGGGCATTTCTTGAGACAGGGTTTCTCTGTTGTGCCTTTGGTATCTGTTTTGGAACCTACTCTGTAGACCAGGCTGGCTTGAACTCAAGAGATCCGCCTCTCTCTGCCTCCTGAGTGCTGGGATTAAAGTTATGCGCCACATTTTAGGGTGTTTTTTTTTTTTTGTTATGTGGAATACTTTGGTTTGGAAATGTTAATTAAATAATTAATTCTTCCTACTTTCCCAGATTTTAGTTGAAAAAGTCTTAGCTTGTATTAGTGTGATTAAGAACAAGGTGGCTTCACTGAGTCTGTTTCCTCATATATTCACAAATTTTTATTGAACAACTGCTGTATACCAGGAACTTTTTTAGAGATTTTATCAATGAACACAAGGGATACAAGCTTGTCATTCTGTAATTTGGATTCTAGTTAGGGAAGAGAAAAGGAGACATTAAATAGTATTTATAATTTTGAATTATATTTCAGCCCAATTTAAATGGAATAATGTAGATGGCTTCTTTACATTGAAATAAACAATCTTAGGGTATAGTTCCTCTCAACAGTTGATAGTAATGTCTAAGCTGCAATAGCTAGTGTTTACTGAGAAAAGAGAGGAAAAGTAGTGACTCATCCATATATATGCTTTGCTTTCCTTTCTAGCAACCACCAAAAAAGACATCTAAAAAAGAAAAAACAAAACAGAAAGCTGCTGCTAAAAGTAAAAAATCTGTAAAAAGTGCTAATGTTAAGAAGGCAGATAGCAGCACCACCAAGAAGAATCAAAACACTTCCAAAAAAGGTACACTAGAAATGACAGTAACTGTCAGGATACACCATATGCATGTACATGTTTAAGCGTGTATGGAAGAAGATAGTAAACTTCAAAGAAAATTGGGGGAAAAGTAGCATGCCAGTTTTCAAAACTAAAAAATTTTTCAGTGCATGCTTTGTATGTAAAATTTAAAACTAAATGATTTATAATTTGGGAAGGGTTTATATCCTTTTGAAAACTTAAATATACTTCCCCTTGTCTTATACCCTGGTATGCAAAAAGTTATTCATACTTAGTATCTTAACTTTTAGAGTCTGAATCTGAAGATAGTTCCGATGATGAGCCATTAATTAAAAAATTGAAAAAACCACCTACAGATGAAGAGATAAAGGAAACGGTGAAGAAATTACTGGCTGATGCTAACTTGGAAGAAGTCACAATGAAGCAGATTTGCAAAGAGGTGATTAGAGGCATGGGCGGGCATGTGATCTAGATTTTCCCCTTTTGACTTGAAAGTTTTTCACCTATTTAATTTGAAACTATTAGTGTATCTTTTTGTGTATTCATTCATTCAGAGAATATTGACTGAACTATTTATTCAGACCTTCTTTTGGATACAGGAGACAGTAGTAATCATAAAATAGTCAAACAAGCTGGGCAGTGGTGGCACATGATTTTAATCACTCCCAGGAGGCAAATCTCTGAGTTTGAGGCCAGCCTGATCTACAGAACAAGTTCCAGGACAGCCAGGGCTGTTACACAGAAAACTCTGCCTTGGAAAACCAAAAACCAAACAAAACTAACCTAAACATTTTTATAAATGGATAGTCAATGAAATTTAAATGATTATGCTTCACAACACAGACTTTCTTGGTGTGCATTGATACTCCCTTCTTAGTGGTGCAGATGACTGTTAACAAATTATGTTATTAACTTCTGTGGAAATAAAATGTGTTTGTCTTGAATGAGCCATTATTCATATTGTGGGTATAGTTGGAGATTTTTTAAAAAATCCAGTTTCTTAAGACTAAATGAAGCTTAATTTCAAATACACCAAAAGTAGTCTGTTTTATTGAATTAATTTTTTTAATTTATTAGACATTCAATTCTTAAAAGATAAAGCAGAGATGTCATTACTTGTCTTTAAATATGCCTACAGTTCAGTGAGGTAGAAAAAGGAATATTCCAGCACAGGGCTGTGTGCAAACTATTGGAACATTTTGATACAAGGGCTTGTAAAAGTATGGAAAAATATCTAGAATTATTCACGAAGTCTCAATAATAACTAAATAAAGTACAATAATAAACCTTTCTTTATAGCAGTGGTTTTCAACCTTCCTCATGCCTCAACCATTTATTTAATATATTTTCTCTTGTTGTGATGACCTCCAGCCATGATTTATTTTTGTTGTTACTTTGTTAAGAGTCATAATGTAAATAATCTGTTTTCTGATGGTCTTATGTGATTCCTGAAAGGGTCATTCAACTCCCAGGTTAGGAACCATTGCATTATTGTCAGAACAATGCAGTCACTGAAAAAAATTACTGTAAGAAACAGTAATTTGTCTCAGAACTAGGATATAAGAAAGTCTATTGAAGTAGGCAGTGACCTAGAGTTGAAAATATGAAGATGCTATGAACTAATAACTTTAGTGTTCTTGAAACTAAGGGAATTGAAACTCTGGGTAGAATATTGAGAGAAATGAAAGGATTCTAACATAATAGTTACTTTTGTTTAAGACATGCTCTATGCAAACCAGGCTGGCCTTCAACTTGGGAGATCTATCTGCCTCTGCCTTCTAAGTGCTGGGATTAAAGTACCTACTACTCCAGGCTAGTTTTATTATTTAAAGTTACCCTACAAACATCAAAAAAGGTGATCTGAGAAAAGAGGATAAAGGCAGGAAAGCAACAGGTATGTATGAAACTGGGGGTGGTTGGTAGCTCAGGGATAGAACACTCACTAACATGCCTACAACACAAACCATAGATGGGCCTGCTTGTTAACTCATCAGAAATAAAAGCCTAATCAAAGGCTCCTTCATTGTGGATGCTGCAATCACAGGTAACAGTAATAACTGAGACTAGAATACACAGGATAGTTTAAAAGGTGTTTTATTTTAGATACTTTGAGATAGTTTTTAGAACATGCAAATGAGCACTGATTCTCTACTTTAGGAGACACATAAGACTAGTAAACATTGAAGGGGCCTTTCATCACAAATTAGAATAAAATAATAGTTTTGTTAGTTAGAATGAAGGAAGCACTTACAGAGATCTGGGAGTTTTCACTGGTAGTAAAGAATGCAGAAAACCAAGTACTACTTACTTGTGTTTTAAGTTGTAGCAGCTTCTTGAGGACTTCTTCACAGAGTATATTGAAAATTTAGATTGCACATACCCTTTATCTAGCAATTCTATTTCAAGGTCTCTCCTTAAAGGCAGGCATAGTTATATGGATGCTGATGATGATAATGTTCATTCAGCATGTCAATAAATACTGAAAAATCAGAAACTATGTAAACAACCATCAGTAAGGGAGTAGTACAACTTAATATATTAAGGATTATAGCTTTATAGCAAAACAAAGGATAATTGCAGTGACATAAACGAGACATGTTTGCAAACACAGGCCAACTATATATATATATAGACCATGGGCCAAATCTTCCTATCACATTTGTGAATAGTTTTACAGTGCAGCTACACCTATTTTTTTAAATATTTATTTTATGTAAATTGGTGTTTTGCCTGCATGTGTAACTGTAAGGGTGTCAGATCTTAGAATTACAGACAGTTGTTAGCTGCTATGTGGATGCTGGGAATCGAACTCAGGTCCTCAGGAAGAACAGTCAGTGCTCTTAACCACTGAGCCATCTCTCCAGCCCCATCTATTCTTATTAGTAGTATACCTACTTAATATGAATACATCTACATCTACACAGTTGTTTAGTTACAGCTAACTGACTAGCAAATCTCCAAACATTTTGTTCATTTACAGCAAAAGTTTTATAGGCCCTAAACAAGGTTAGAGTTTAGCTGCAGGGTACTTGTAGACTTTATGTATGAGTTTAGACTGGAAGGTAAATAATAGATTTAACACTAAGAAAGTTAGAGGCAGAGTAGTTTAAATTTTAGGAGTAAAACATTCATTAAGACCATTTGGATTTTCATGGTTTAATTAAGAGGATTGAGTATTGGGTTAGAGTTCAAACTGTAGAATCCTAAGCAGAATATTGGGTGCTATGGAGACTAGGACTTCTAAAAGACACTCCAGATAGCCTACCAGTATTCCCTACATATGTTTTGACTCAGTACTACTTTGAAGTTGTAAAGCACTATATTTTATTGCTTTGAGTACAGTATTATTAAATCTTATCTGCAGGTACGATTCTATGGTGAACCAGAGAGCACTTAACTTGCATGCTTACTGAATTTAAAGATAGTATTACAGACTTTTAAATCTGTTTTTAATGTTTTTAGGTATATGAAAATTATCCTGCTTATGATTTAACCGAGAGGAAAGATTTTATTAAAACAACTGTAAAAGAGGTAAATATTTCCTCCTTAATCACTTGGCATAAAAATCATCTTGCAATTCGTTTTACTTGCAGTTTTCATGTCAGTAAGAAATCATAGATGAGGGGCTGGAGAGATGGCTTAGCGGTTAAGAGCACCGCCTGCTCTTCCAGAGGACCCGGGTTCGATTCCCAGCACCCACATGGCAGGCAGCTAACAACTGTCTGTAGTTGCAGTTCCAGGCAAACACCAAGGCAAATAAATAAAGTTTAAGAAAAAAAAAAAAAAGAAATCATAGATGAAAAAATATATTTAGTAAATTTTGATAGAGTCTTAATGTAGATTAAGATGGGTTCTGGAGCTGGAGAGATGGCTCAGAGGTTGAGCACTGACTGTTCTTTCAGAGGTCCTGAATTCAATTCCCAGCAACCACATGGTGGCTCACAACCATGTGTAATGACATCTGGTACCCTTTTCTGTATATATACATAATACTTTTTTTTTTTTGTCTTAAAGATGGGTTCATAGTGCAGATGATAGATTTGTATCTCTGATTATCCATCAGTATGATGCTGGTAAGATTATATGATGTATACATACTTGTGTGTTTGGTGTGGTAAAACGGTTTTCTGTTTTGTTGCAGCTAATCTCTTAAACTAGAGGACAGATGACTTGTTCTCAGATTTGAAGATATGATTTATACCAGCAAAGAGAATGTACTTTCTTTCTTAAGTCTGTTGTTGGTAGAACTCTGCTGCTGACCCTTTTAAGTGTTACATATATTTGAGCTTGCTGTTCTAAATTACATTTCCTTGCAGTTTTCAGTTTAAGGCTTGCATGGCAGTAATTGTTCCTTGCTTTTTATAGTTGTACATTCTGGATTTCTTTATTATAAGGTTGTAGATTTCTGAGCTGTTGTGAATTTTAGTGCACTTAATGTTAGCTTAAGATACTTTTAATCAAAGCAAAAACTATTATAACCAGCATTTATACATGCAGAGACTTGCAGTATTTAGTATATGAAATATTTTGAATACACCTTCTGTCAGTGTGAAAACGTAGTGGCAGTTTGTTTATCATATTAGAGCACAGCTGTTCAGATGACCAAGTT
>PVIH01016545.1:0-45131 GCA_004025045.1 Sigmodon hispidus
TAAAGATGAAGAGCACTTTTTCAGGTGCCTTTCAGCCATTCGTAGTTCCTCTGCTGAGAATTCCCTTTTTAGATCTGTACCCCATTTTTTGATAGGGTTATTCAAGGTTTTGGGCTCTAAATTCTTGAGCTCTTTATATACCTTAGAGATCAGTCCTCTATCACTTGTAGGGTTGGTGAAGATCTTTTCCCATTCTGTATGCTGTTGTTTTGTCCTATTGACAGTGTCCTTGGCTTTGCAGAAGCTTCCTAGCTTCAGGAGATCCCACTTATTGATTGTTGGTCTTAGTGTCTGTTCCACTGGTGTTATATTTAGGAAGTGGTTGCCTGTGCCAATTTCTAGAAGTGTATTTCCCACTTTCTTTTTTATCAAGTTCAAAGTGGCTGGGTTTAAGTTGAGGTCTTTGATCCAATTGGATTTGAGTTTTGTGCAGGGTGGCAGGCTCGGATCTATTTGCATTTTTCTGCACACTTCCATCCAGCTATGCCAACACCATTTGTTAAAGATACTATCTTTTTTCCATTAGATATTTTGGGCCTCTTTGTCAAAGATCAGGTGTTCATAGGTTTTTCAACTACTATAACTCAGGTGTTCTAGACCAGATAGATGGCTTGCAATATCTGTTTTGGGTTTACAGTTCCAATTCTTTTTTTTAAAAAAAAAAAAAAAACTTTTTATTTATTTATTTGCCTTGGTGTTTGCCTGGAACTGAAACTACAGACAGTTGTGAGCTGCCATGTGGGTGCTGGGAATCGAACCCGGGTCCTCTGGGAGAGCAGATGGTGCTCTTAACCGCTGAGCCATCTCTCCAGCCCTCTCCAATTCTTTTCTTATCTATTAGGTAATAACGTATCCTCTACCATCAGTTTTATGTTAATTCTACATAACATTTGCAGTTATATGGAATAAAATACAGCATATTCAATAGTAGTTCGAATGTAAAAGAAAACTAAACTCATTACAGTGTAGAATATTTATTTGACTTTCTTAGAGATTTTGGAGAACATACTCTTTTTGAGACTGTAAAATATTTTGGAAATTTACAGGCATGCAAAAGGCTTAACAGAAAACAAAGCTAAAGATTTGGATGACTAATAGAGGCTATTAGATGCAAAGAGGTGGGAGGATTCAGAATAATTACACAGAATGCCCTGGGTTTTAGGAAGACTACAGTATGGGGTGGTAGCATGGCCCTAGCAGAATTCATTTTTTGACTCCTGACATATCTGTGATGTGTTAGTTCTGATAATGGTGAGGCAGAGTTAAACTTGCTCTTGAGGAACTAACAGTGAATGGGAAGAAATTTGTCTGCATGAGCCTGGCTTATTTCATTTAACATGATGAACTCTAGTTTTATTCATTTTTTTTCATTTTTGCACATGACATAATTTCATACTTTTATGGCTAATTAAAATGTCATTATTTATATCATATTTTCTTTATCTAGTCATTTATTAACCAAATCTCAGATTAATTCTATAAATTGATTGTTATAAATAGTTCTTAAATAAACATGAATTACACATTTATCTCTATTGTATGTTGACCTAATTTCTTGGTGAGTATATCCATGAATGGTAAGGTTTCCTGGAATTCATGAACTATGTGAACATTAAACAGTGAAAAATGCTTTTCCAATTTCCTTCCAATGAATGAGCTGAATTGGAAAAGGATTTTTCATTATTTAATGTTCAAATCAGAAAATACTAATATTTAAATGTCAGAGGAATCTGAGAATAGCACATGTTTGATGTTCCTGAATCTTCCTGTTTGATATATTTCATCACATATTTTTATTGGGAAAGCTTTTATTAGCTTTTATTTTGTAGGCTTGCTGCCCTACTGAAGGTCACTTAATGTATAATTATTACCCTAAATTTCATTCCGAACAGACTGTGGATTGTCAATATGGATATCAAAAATAAGAGTCAATGTGGGCTTAAAATGTATTTATAGATTATAAAATCTCAGTTTTGTTCTTGTTTGGTATTCTGTGACTTTGTCAGAAGATTTTTTTTCATATTATAAGAAAATTTGGTAGATATGCCATTTTCTAAAATTATGGTTTTGTTTATAGTGTGCTAACCCTGTTGAAATGTTTTTACAGACATTTGACAGTTATTTTTTTATTTTTATTGTAGAAAATTCTGGTAAAATGTGGACATATATTAGAAAAAGGCTGAAATTCAAGAACTTTTAGGATCATTATGTATTTTCCCTGCCTAGAAATCTGGGAATCATTTTCAGTGTTTTAACACTTACATAATTGTGTCAGGTTTTTTTGTTTTGTTTTGTTTTGTTTTGTTTTTGGTAATTCTGTTTCAGTAAATCATCCAAACCAATTTACTGATCTAATGGGGTATCTTCATCAAAACTGTGACATGGCATTATCATCTATGAATGTGTTTAGCTAAAATGATAGCGGTAGTAGAGTCTCCTGTAGCCTATGGGCCACATGTTGGGCACATCTGGCTAGACTCATTTTTTGAAAACTATATTTGGTTTAATTTACTTAATTTTACTGTGTAAAACAGTAATTCTCATAATTACAGTGAACTGTTTATTACAAGATATAACTTTGAAAACTAAAACTATAGCCATTTGCTTATTTGACATCTCTATTTGGATTTTTCGTGAGAATCTCAATATATCTGAATTCAACTTTCATATCTTTGTGTCTCAAGTATGTTATTTCCTTGATCTTCATTATCCTAGGGAATGATACACCTGTCCTCTTTAACTCAGTAGAAGTCTTGGAAACACTACTGACTTCTCTCTCTCAGACTCTACCAGAGCTTACTAGAAAGTGCTGTTTATGAGGAAATTTGGAAGCCAGGCATGGCAGCACAGCCTTTAATCTCTCAGCATTTGGGAGGCAGAGGCTGGTGAATCTCTGTGGGTTCAAGGCCAGCCTCATCTACAAAGCGAGTACACAGAGGGACCCTGCTTCAAATAAAAACACAAACAAAAAAAGGAAATTTAGTATTGCTCAGAAATGTCTGAAGTTGTTATTAGTTAATAATGATACACAATAATTAGTTTTTGTTATGATAAATATATCATAAAATACTTGCCAGAAAGCTCTACTTGAAAGGTGTATGGTAATTGTGTATCTGCAAAGTTCTTACAAATCTAAGATTATCTAAAAATAAAATATTAAAATTTATGTTCAGTTCTTAATATCTTTATTACTATCACTCTGCTTCAAGTCACCATCATCTTTAAACATAGGATGTTAATTTTTGAGAACCTTCTAGTCTGTTCATAGCA
Source organism: Sigmodon hispidus (assembly GCA_004025045.1). NCBI lineage: Eukaryota > Metazoa > Chordata > Mammalia > Rodentia > Cricetidae > Sigmodon > Sigmodon hispidus. The sequence continues at coordinate 3,271 of PVIH01016545.1, forward strand.
TTTCTAGCATCTGTCTCCTTCTTTAATACAGTAGTGAGACCAAACAGAAGGAGATTGTATTATATCACTCTTTTATTCAAATTCCAAGCCCTGTAAGGTTTCTCCAGCTTACTTGTAGTAATAGCTGGAAATTCTACATACAGTTCAGATTTTATTTCCCTCTGTTTTGCCAGTTAACTCACTTTAACCTCAGGTTTTGTGATTATTTCTAATGAACAATAAGCAGATTCTGGCCCATGCCCTTGGTGTATTGAAAGATTGCTGTATGAATTACTTAATCCCTTTGAATTTCTGCTTAAAATGTCACTTCATTAGTGAAGCTTTCCTAGCCACCTGAAAATACAATACTAACTTCATTCTCCCCTGTACGTTACCTAAATAAAAATCTTCTCTTTAGTATTTATCTTTACAGGAAAACGTTCGACTTATTGCTCTATCATGGGAACCTTTGTGTTCACTTTTCTCTTTGCTACATAGGCTGATGTGTAGCAAATAGTAAGTACTCAGTATTGTAAAAGCATTGGCTGCATAATTTTTTTGATTTTACTGTGAAAAGCAGTAACTCACAGAATCACAGGGTTATACCTTTATTAGGTATAACTTTGGAGGTGTACTAGTGTCATTTGGAGGATGTGGTAAAAGGGTGAAGGATGGAAATGATGTTACTGCACACAGACAGAAGCAACTACCTATAGGCAGTCTCAACTATGTAAGCTGGAGCCTGCTTTCTGCCCCTGAGAAAAGATGTTACACATTATCATTTAGGGTGACTGTATAAACCACACTTGGGACAATAAAGAGGAATTCAGTGAATAGTTACTTTAGGGCCACTGGTTCTGGACAAGCCCAGGCTATAGAATCACCTTAGTTGTATAACTTAGAGACACCATTTATTTAACTTGTAAAAAAACATTCAACATGATCTCTGTGGTGCTTAGAAATCCAGAACACATAGTTCTGTTGGTAAAAAGTGAGACTTGATATAAAGCCTTATTATGTTCCATTCATCTCTTCTGTTTCAGTACTTTTTTTTTTTTTCTGTACCTGTCATAGTCACACACAGGAAAGAGAATACCCCTTTCCTCTACTTTTCTAGAACTTAAAATAAATCAACTTTTTTGTTTCATTCTTCCTTACCAGTCTTGTAAGTTAGTAAAAGAAAGAGGTTGAGGGTTGGTAGCGTAAGTATCTTCCCCCTTGACATATCAAAGAGTTTTAACATAGTCCTGAGGATCCTCAGCTCTCCAATGACTGTCATGCTAGTACTAATTTACCAAAATGACATCTATTATGGTATTTTAATCTCTTTGAATTACTCATCCTTTGTACTGTGTGTTCTTTGAGACTCATCTTGTCAAATGTTTCCCATGATACAGACTATCAGTATAATGTTATATCAACAAAGTAAATCACAATTGAATTGAAGAGATTGGGGACTAATTGTACCAATAAATTTAAATTTATATAAATGATTTAGTCATCAAGTAGTTACTTGTATTGAATAATCTTTAACATAATCATGTCCTATTTTATTGTTTATGAAATAAGCTATTTTTTCACTGTTTGGTTTTTTTCAGATGAAAGTAAATTGGAGTAAACATGAAATAGATAACATTCCTTATTCCTTTAAAGTTAGAACTTTAAGAAGTTAGTGTAGTAGGAAGTTAGAGGTGCAGCATGTAAAATAAATATGTTAAAGCAAGACAGTGGTGGTGCATGCCTTTAATCCCAGCACTCAAGAGGCAGAGGTAGATGAATCTCTGAGTTTGAGGCCTGCCTGGTGTAAAAAGTGAGTTCCAAGATAGCCAAGGCTGTTTATACAGAGAACTCTGTCTCAAAAAAAGATCAGGTGTTCATAGGTTTTTGGTTAATGCCTGGATCCTCAATTCAATTCCATTGATCCACAAGTCTGTTTTTATGACAATACCAGGCTGTTTTTATTTCTGTGGCACTATAATATAACTCGAAGTCGGGGATGGTGATACCTCTTGAGGTTCTTTTGTTGAGCAAGATTGTTTTGGCAATCCTGGCTCTCCTGTTATTCCAAATGAAGTTGTGTATTGTTCTTTCAAGGTCCGTAAAATATTGTGTTGTGATTTTTATGAGAAGTGCATTGAATCTGTAGATTGCTTTCGGTAGATTTATTGTTTTTACTATGTTGATCCTACCAATCCAGGAACATGGGAAATCTTTCCATTTTCTGATATTCTCTTCAATTTCTTTCTTCAATGATTTAAAATTTTTGTCAAAGAGATCTGTTACTTCTTTAGTTATAGTTACTCCAAGGTATTTAATGCTATTTGCAACTATTATAAAGGGTGATATTTCCCTTATTTCTTTTTCAGCCCTTTTATCTTTAGTGTATAGAAGGGCTACTTATTTCTTTTGAGTTAATTTTGTATCCTGCTACATTGCTGAAGGTGCTTATCAGCTGTAGAAGTTCCCTGGCAGAATTTTGTGAGTCACTTATGTATACAATCATATTATCTGCAAATAGAAATAGTTTCACTTCTTCTTTTCCAACTTATATCCCCTTAATTATTGCTTTAGCTAAAACTTTGAGAACTATATTGAATAGATAAGGGGAGAGAGGACATCCTTGTCTAGTTCCTGATTTTAGTGGGATCGCTTTGAGTTTTTCTCTATTAAGTTTGATGTTGGCTGTCGGCTTCTTGTAAATTGCCTTTATTATATTTAGATATTTTCCCTGTATTCCTGATCTCTCCAGGGCTTTTATCATAAAGGAGTGTTAGATTTTGTCAAAGGCTTTTTCAGCATCTAATGATATGATCATGTGGTTTTTTTCCCTTTAGTTTGTTTATATGATGGATGACATTTACGGTTTTTCGTTTGTTGAACCATCCCTGAATTTCTAGGATGAAGCCTACTTGCTCATGGTGGATGATGTTTTTTATATATTGTTGTATATGGTTTGCTAAAATTTTGTTGAGAATTTTAGCATCAATATTCATGAGAGAAATTAGTCTGTAATTCTCGTTCTTTGTTGTTTCTTTGAGTGGCTTCAGTATTGGGGTAATTGTGGCCTCATAAAAGGAATTTGGCCATATTCCTTCAGTTTCTACTGTGTGAAATAGTTTGAGGAATAATGGTAGTAATTCTTCTTTGAATGTCTGGTAGAATTCTGCACTGAAACCATCTGGACCTGCACTTTTATTACTTGGTAGGCTTTTAATGACAGCTTCAATTTCCTTTAGGGTTATAGGTCTGTTCACATAATTAATCTGGTCTTCATTTAATTGTGATAAATGGTACCTGTACAAAAAGCTGTCCATTTCTTATAGGTTTTCCATTTTTGTGGAATATAGATTTTCAAAATATGACCTGATAATTCTCTGGATTTCCTGGGTGTCTGTTGTTATGTCCCCCTTTTCGATAGTTCTTTTTTTTTTTTTTTTTTTTTTTTTTTTTTTTTTTTTTTTTTTTTTTTTTTTTTTTTTTTTTTTTTTTTTTTTTTTTTTTGTTTTGTTTTTTTTTAACTTTATTTATTTATTATTTATTTATTTGCCTTGGTGTTTTGCCTGGAACTGGAACTACAGACAGTTGTTAGCTGCCATGTGGGTGCTGGGAATCGAACCCGGGTCCTCTGGAAGAGCAGATGGTGCTCTTAACCGCTGAGCCATCTCTCCAGCCCCTATGTCCCCCTTTTCATTTCTGATTTTGTTGATTTGGATACTCTCTCTCTGCATTTTGATTAGTTTGGATAAGGGCTTATCTCTCTTGTTGACTTTCTCAAAGAACCAATTCTTTGATTCGTTGATTCTTTGTATTGTTCTTTTTGTTTCAGTTGTATTGATTTTAGCTCTAAGTTTGATTATTTCCTGCTGTCTACTCCTTCTAGGTGAGTTCGCTTCTAATTGTTCTAAGGCTTTTAGCTGTGCTGTTGAGTCTCTAGTGTGGGATTTCTCAAGTTTTTTCATATAGGCATCTAGCGCTATGAATTTTCCTCTTAAGACTGCTTTCATTGTGTCCCACAAGTTTGGATACGTTGTAGATTCATTTTCATTGAATTCTAGGAAGACTTTGATTTCTTTCTTAATTTCTTCCTTGTCCCAGAGATGGTTCAGCTGAGTGATGTTTAGTTTCCATGAATTGGTAGGCTTTCTGTGATTTTTTTTTTATGTTGTTGAACTCTTACTTTAGGCCCTGGTGGTCCAATATGATACAAGGGATTATTTCCATTTTTTTGTACCTGTTGATATTTGCTTTATGACTAATTATGTGGTCAGTTTTAGAGAAAGTTCCATGAGGTGCTGAGAAATATGTATATTCCTTTACATTTGGGTGGAAGCTTTTGTAAATATCTATTAAATCTATTTGCATCTGTTAGACTTTTTATTTTTCTGTTGAATCTCTGTCTGGTTGACCTATCTACGGGTGAAAGTGGGGTATTGAATTCTTTCTATATTAGAGTGTGAGAATTGATGTGAGATTTGAGCTTTAGCAGTGTTTCTTTTAAATAGATAGATAGGTGCCCTTATATTAGGGACAAAAATATTCAGGATTGAAATCTCCTCTTCACCAATTTTTTCCTGTGATGTATAAGCTTGTTCCCTTTTAATTGCTTTTAGCTTAAAGTTTACTTTGTTAGATATTAGGATGGCAACCCCATTCTTAGGGCCATTTGATTGGAAAGTCTTTTCCCAACACTTTACTCTGAACCTTTGTGGTTGAGATGTGTTTCTTGTATGGAGCAGAAGGATGGCTTCTGTTTTTGTATCCCATCTTGTTAGTGTGTGTCTTTTTATAGGTGAATTGAGTCCAATGATATTAAGGTATATTTGTGACCCCCTGATTGATATTTCCAGCTATTTTTGGTGGTAGATTGTATATAATTCCTTTCTCTGGGCTTTTCTTCTATGGGATTATTGAAATTTTGTGGTTTCTTGGTTTTATCTGGGATCCTTAGGTTAGAGTTTTTCCTCTAATGCTTTCTGGAGGCCTGGATTGGTTGATAGGTATTGTTTCAGTCTGACTTTGTCCTTTTGCCATTTGAAATTCTTTTGTTGAGAATTCTATTTTTAGATCTGTACTCCATTTTTAAATTGGATTATTTGGTATTTTGATGTCCAATTTCTTGATTTTATTATTTGCTTTAGAGGTCAGCTCTCTATCAAATCTAGAGTTGGTGATGATCTTTTCCCATTCTGTAGGCTGCCATTTTCTCATATTGACTCAGTTTTTTGCCTTACAGAAGCTTCTCAATTTTAGGAGGTCCCATTTATTAGTTAGTGCTCTGAGTGTCTGTGCTTCTGGTGTTATATTTAGGAAGTGGTCTTGTGTGTTAATAAGTTCCAGGCTATTTCCCACTTTCTTTTCTATCAGGTTCAGTGTAAATGGGCTTATGTTGTAGACTTTGATCCACTTGGACTTGAGTCTTGTGCAGGGTGATAGATATGGATCTATTTGTTCTGGCCTGGACTATCCATGACTGGAACAGAGGTTTGGCCCCACTCTCAGCCCTGCTTAGCCTCACAAAATCACACACACACACACACACACACACACACACACACACACACACACACACACAGACACTTACTTGTATTATTTTTATGCTGATTGACCTAGGACCCAGCAAAACAATCCTGTACAATAAAAGAACTACTGAAGGCATCACCTCACTGACTTCAAAATGTACTATAAAGCAATAATAATACAAACAAGCAGCTTGTTATTGTCATTAAAACAGAACATGGATCAATAGAATCAAATGTGTGGATCTTCAATTGGATTCCATTGTTTTGGCTATTCTGAGTGCTTTCCCACATCCCTCTCCTAATGATTCTCTGGATTTCCTCAGTGTCTTTGTTTTGCTCCCCCTTTATTTCTGAATTTGTTAATTTTTATTCTCTCTGTCTGTCTGTCTGTCTGTCTGTCTGTCTGCCTGCCTGCCTGCCTTTTGGTTAGTTTGGTTAAGGGTTTGTGTATCTTGTTGATTTTTCTCAAAGAATCAACTATTTGTTTTATTGATTCTTTAAATTGTTCTCTTTGTTTGTATTTTTATTGATTTTTTAACCCTGAGTTTGATTATTTACTGTGGTGTGCTCCTTCTGGGTGAATTTGCTTCTAATTGTTCTAGAGCTTTCATCTCTTTAATTCTCTTATGTGAGACTTCTCTAATTTTTTTATGTAGGCATTTAGTGCTATGAACTTTTTTTTTTTTTTTTTTAGCACTGCTTTCATTGTGTTTCATAAATTTGGATATATTGTGGATTTATTTTCATTGAATTCTAGGAAGTCTTGAATTTAATTTTTGTTAATTTATTTTGACCCAGAGGTGATTCAGTTGAGGTTGTTCAGTTTCCATGGGTTTGTAGGCTTTCTGTAGTTTGTGTTGTTGTTGAACTCCAACTTTAGGCCATGAACAAGGGGTTATTTCATTTTTTGTATCTATTAGTTTTTGCTTTATGACTATGTATTCAATTTAGAGAAGATTCCATGTGCTGCTGAGAATGTATATTCTTTTGTGTTTGGTTGGAATGTTCTGTATATATCTATTAAGTCCATTTGTGTCATAACATCTATCAAATCCCTTTTTTCTCATAACGTTCTGTCTAGTAGACCTGTCCATTGGTTGAGAGCTGGGTGTTAAAGTCACCCACTATTAAGTGTGTGGGATTTAATGTGCGATTTAAGTTCTACTTGTGTTTCTTTTACATATGTAGGTGCCCTTGTAATGGGGACATAAATTTTCAGAATTCAGACTTTGTCTTGATGGATTTTTTTCTGTGATGAGTATTTAATGTCCTTCCCAATCTCTTTTGATTGATTTTAGTTTGAAGTCTACTTTGTTAGATACTAGGATAGCTACACCAGTTTGCTTCTTAAGTCTATTTGATTGGAAAGTCTTTCTCTGATCCTTTACTCTGAGGTAGTTTCTGTCTTTGGAGTTGAGGTCTGTTTCTTATATGCAGCAGAAGGTAGGATCTTGTTTTCACATCTATTTGATATTAAGGGATATTAATGATTATTAATTTCTGATATTTTTTGGTGGTTGTGTATATGTGTGTGTGTGTGTGTGTGTGTGTGTGTTTCCCTTTAGGATTTTCTGCTATGAGATTATCTATTGCTTGTGTTTTCATGGGTGCATCCAACTTCCTTAGGTTCTAATTTTTCTTCTAGTGCTTTCTGTAGGGCTACATTTGTGGACAGGTATTGTTTCAATATGGTTTTGTCATGGAATATCTTATTTACTCCTTCTATGGGAATTGATAGTTTTGCTTGGTACAGATTGAGAGTCTGGGCAGGCATCTGTGGTCTATTAGTGTCTGCATGTCTATCCAGGAACTTCTGTCTTTCAAAGTGTCCATTTAGATGTTGGGTGTTATTCTAGTGGTTCTGCCTTTATAAGTTACTGGGCCATTTTCATTTGCTGGTCTTAAACATTCCTTCTTTATTCTGTATGTTTATTAGTTTGACTATTACGTGGCAAACAGATTTTTTGTGGGATCGAGTCTTTTTAGTGTTCTGTAAGCTTCTCGTTTTCTTCATAGGCATTGCCTTCTTTAGGTTGAGAAAGTTTTCTTCAATGATATATTTTCTGTGCATTTGAGCTGGTATTCTTTTATTTCTATTGTTCTTAGGTTTGGTCTCTTCTTAGTGTCACAGATTTCCTGGATGTTTTGTGTAATGACTTTTTTGACTTTAGTGTTTTCTTTTACTGACAAGTTTATTTCCTCTGTTTTGTATCTCTCTTCCATCTCTTGTATTCTGTTGGTTATGCTTACATCTGTAGTTCCTGTTTGTTTACTCAGAGTTTTCATTTTCAGCATTCTCTCAGTTTGTTTCTTCTTTATTCCTTCTATCTTAATTTTCAAGTCCTGAGCTGTTTTTCTCATCCATTTGATTACTTTTTCTTGGTTTTCTTTAAGGGCTTATTTATTGATTTCTACTAATTTTTTTGTTTTTTTGTTTTTTGTTCTTGATTTCTTTTTTTTTCCCGTTTGTAATTATATTTATGTACAAAACTTAGCAGTGTACATTTATTTAATGCAAATTAGTGGCGAGTTCTTTGGCCTTTGCCTTTTCCAGCTTGGCAATTCCAGCCACAGACTTAGGACCCAGGACATTGCCTCCCCAGTGGCGTTGGATCTCATTGTATCTGTTGTTGTAGTTAGTCCTAATAGCTTCCACCAGCTTAGCCAGAGCACTCTTGTCTTCCGAGTTAACCTGCATGAAGGCAACAGTGGTACATGTCTTCCTCTGGACCAGCCGCCCCAGCCTGGCCTTTTCCTTGATGATGCAGTAGGGGACCCCCATCTTTCAACACAGGGCAGGCAGGAAAACCACCAGCTCAATGGGATCTACATCATGGGCAATCACCACCAGCTGAGCCTTCTTGTTCTCCACCAAGGTGGTGACTGTATTGACAGGTGGTCTTTTAGTTGGGACGTTCCCCTTGCCAGCAGCTTTCTTGTCAGCACGGACCAGCAACCTTTGCTGCTTCTCCTGCTCTGTCTCTGGCCTGTACTTGTGGGCAAACTTAAGCAGCTGAGTAGCTGTTTGCCCGTCCAGGGCCTGGGTGAACTAGTTAATGACAGGAGGTTCTTTGAGCCGCTTATAGAGGATGGCTCTTTGCCGCTGCAGTCTAATGTAGCGAGGCCATTTGAGATCTCTTTTGGGCTGGATGTCCTGCCCAGTGCCAAAGTTCTTAGGCCTTTTCTCAAACAAAGGATTCGCCACCTTTTTGGTTTCCTGTTTCTTCACAACGATGGGGGCTGGGGCCACCTTCTTCCCCTTGGCCTTCTTTCCCTTAGGCATCTTGCTTGGCTGGAAGAGAGAGCTGTTCTTGATTTCTTTAAACAATTTTTTTTTATTTTCTCTTTAAAGGCCTCTATCATCTTCCTAAAGTTATTTTTAATGTCACTTTCCTCTCTCACATTGTGATATTCCAGCTTTACTGTTGTATAACCTCTAGGCTCTGGTGCTGCTATATTGCTCTTTATGTTGTTGTTTGTATTCTTGCACTGATATCTACCAATCCCTTCTTCCAATTGGTGCAAGTGGTGTCTGTGTCTGAGGGAGTTGTTTTGTTTCAATCTGCTCTGGCTGTGTCTTTGTCTCAGATTGCCTCTCTCTTAGTCCAATCTGAGCTCTTGATCCAATAGGAGCTGGCAGATTCTGTGTCCAAGAGTTGAGTTTTATAAAACCAAGAACATACTAAGTTAATATTTTCCCCGGTTTTAGATAGCTTTGATTTGTAAAACAAACTTGTTTTGACATTAAAAATGTGAGTCCATTTTGCTCCAGTGTGCTAGCTTCACAACTGGCTTGTTACTTCTGACACTACTACAATTCTGTTTCTTTTAGAAGAATTTCTGAGTTGATTATGATACTTAGTCATAGTGTGTGTGAGAGAGAGTGAGAGAGTGTGTGTGTCTGTATATTTGATGAAATATTGCCAGCATTTTTAACAGTGATCTTTTTAGTGGAAATCAAATTCCATGAGTTTATAAGCTTTTTGTTGTTTGTGTTTTTCCTGTTGTTAATATCCAGCTTTAATCTTTGGCAGTCTGATAGATGTAGGGTGCTATTTCGATTTGTGTGTGTGTGTCCTTATTGAGATTTGCTTTGTGTCTGAGTTTGTGTTCAGTTTTAGAGAAAGTTTCCTGAGGTGCAGAGAAGAAGGTACATTCTTTGGTATTTGGATGGAATGTTCGATAGATATGTTAGGTCCATTTAGTTTAAAATGCCATTAGCTTTATCATTTTCTATTAAATTTTTGTCTGGAAGACTGGTCTGGTGATTAAAATCACTCACTATCAGTATGTGAGGGTCAATATGTGATTTAAACTGTAGTTTTGTTTTTGTTTTTATGAACTTGGGTGTATTTGGTGCATAGATGTTAAAGGATTGCAGTGTCCTCTTGAATATTTTTTTTGCTATCTCTTCTAATTTGCCTTGAAGTCTATTTTGTCAGATATTAAAGTGGCTATTGTTTGCTTCTTAGGTCAATTTTCTACTCTTTTACCCTGAAGTGATGTCTAATCTTGATGTTAAATTTTGTTTATTTTGCATGCAGTCAATGGATGGATCCTGTTTTCCTATCCATTCTGTTACTCTTTTTATTGGGGAATTGAGACTATAGATGTTGAGAATTATCAGTGAGCCATGTTCACTGATTCCTGTTATGTTTTTCTTTGGTATGTATGTTCCCTTTTTTTATTTTTGATTTGCTGTTCTGGGATTATTCCTTGTGTTTTCTTGAATGTGGCTAACCTCTTCAGTGTCCTCTGTACGGCTAGCTTTGTAGACAGATATTGCTTGACTCTGATTTTATCATGGAATGTCTTTCCTTCTCCATCTATTGTGATTGAAAATTTTACTGTGTATAGTAGTCTGGGCTGTCTGCAGTCTCTTTAAGTCTGCAGAACATCTGTCTAAGCCATCATAGCTTTTAGTCTCCATTGAGAAATAAGGTGATATTCTAAATAGGTCTGTCTGTAAGTTACTTGATCTTTTTTGCTTTCAGCTTTTAATATTCTTTATTTATTCTGTACATTTAGTGTTCTGAATTTTATGTGCTGAGGAGAAATTTTTTTCCAATCTATTCAAGATTCTGTATGTTTCTTGTACCTTTTAGGCACTTCCTTCTTAGAAGATTTTGCTTTTATGATTTTATTGAAAATATTTTCTGTGTCTTTGAGCCAGGTTTCTTCTCCTTCCTCTTCCTATTATCTATAGATTTAGTCTTTTTAAAAATAGTGTCCCAGATTTCCTGGATGTTTTGTGCCTGGGGTTCTTACATTTAACAGTTTCTTTGACTAAGATATTTATTTTTTCTTTTGTGTCTTCACTGTCTAAGATTCTCTCTTCAACCCTTATACTCTGTTGGTCAGGCTTGTGTTCTCTCCACTGCTTGTTTGTGTTTTCATTAAGGGATTTGTTTCTTTCCTCTTTAAGGACCTGTATCATATTCATAAGGGCTATTTTCCTTATACCTCATCTGTTTTAAATTTCTCAAGGCCTACTGTAGTAAGGTTGCTGGGCTCTAGTGGAGCTATATTATCTTGACTGTTATTGTCCAGCCTGCTTCCCTGGCTGGAGTGGCATGTGGCTTCCCAAGGAAGTCTTGAATCTGTTTTAAAGGAATAGACTGGATGATTCTTTTTCAGTCTATTCCGGTTGTCTGTTGACACAGCTCTTTCCTAAGGTCTTATTGCAAGTGTTTTTAAACTTTGCCCTTTTTTATTTTAGGCTCTTTTCTTTGCTGGTAACATAGTAAGTAATTATTTTAAAATGCAGATCCTGTAGAAAGATTGTGAGTAGTTCTAATCCTGGTTTCTTTTTTGTCATTGGGGAAGACCCAATGGGTTATACACTCAGAAGGGTCTCAGCATGAGAGTTACTGATCAAGTTTTGTAGTTCTTACCAAATTTGACTTGCAATGGCTGCTGAGTGTGCAGATTCAAAATAGTGCCTGTATCGTTCCAATGTTTATTCAGAACAAATGAGTAGGTGTCTAGGAAAGCAGTTGGAAGATAGGAGGGTTTCCGTTTCTATAGAGAACATACAAACTTTTAACTGATCTGCACTGCCCCCCCCAGGTTCCTAAGGTACTTTTATTGTCATAATCCTGTTATTTAGGTTCTCACTGCTTCCCTTTGCAATAAAGGAGCTATGCTTAATGTTTGTTAGTAGGAGTTGAAGGTGAGAATTTAGATTGGAGAGACCAAATGAATTCCCAGATAGTACTTGTTTTCTTTATTTTCTTATGTGTGATCCATATGGCCTTAGGCAACTGCCTTAGGACAACTGAAAACTGTCACATGTTCTGGATCACACAATGTCCTTAACATTTGTCTCCAAGTTTTGTGAATGGAGGTAACAGAGCCTCTGTTAGATATTAGGTTGATGATTTATGAGTTACACATACCTTAACAGTTTCTTAAGACAAAATCAGAGCACAAGATAGTTTTGTTTTTGTAGCTTGGGAGATTCAAGGCCTTGTACATGTTAGGCATATGTTCTACCATTGAGCTACTCCTTTCATGGTGGATTGGATCTAATAACTTACTCAATGATACTTGTGTTATTTTCTGTGACTAAATTCCCTAAGAAAATCACCAGCATTCACTTGGTCCTGTTGCTTGAGGAGTTGGAAGCATGGCATGTCAGGGTGGCAGGTGCGGACAGAGGAAGACTGCCTTAAGGCAGCTGGGAAGAAGTAGTAAAAGAAAAGAATGGATCAGGTCTCTATATTCTATTAAGGGCATGGCCCAACCACCTAACTTCTGTTCCCTTAGTCCTGTCTCTTAGTAATAGCACCTCAGGCTAGAAAACAAAGCTATTATAAGTGAGGCTATAACACTAAATAGGCGTAATTATATATTTCTCATCTTACCTGTGTATATATATATTTTTAAATTCATTGTTAAAGGATCAGTCTTATTTTGGGGGGAGGGTGTTCAGGTGGGATTATTTCATAGGTACATTTCTGTTATCACCATATCATATTTGGGAGTTTTTCCCTTCATCAAATGAGTTTTATAGGTTATATACCAGGTAAGTCCATAGATTTCAAATCTCTTTTCTCTCATCAGTGGAAAAAATATGTGCTAGTAACTGATGTGTTTCCTAAGTAGTCTATTTTTAGAGATCTGCCTAGACTCCAGACAGAGATAGAACCAAAGTGTTAAGGATGTAAAGGTAGCTATTTCCCAGCTATATTTCTGGGAGAGATGGGGTTTTTTTTTTCCTCTTTTAGAATTATTCTAATAATGCCTTTGTATTTTTGTTCTATTGGTTAAAATAATATTTGTATTGTTTTGTCTACTAACTAACAACCAAAATTATTTTTATCACTAGTCTGTTTTTAGAGTCTTATGTACTATTTTGCTTTTTTTATTTAGTCATATTGCATAAACTGTTTGCAATTCCTTTTAGGTACCTTTAAAGTACTCTTTAAACTCTCAGTGTTCACATGTTTTGTGAACACAAAATTGCACAGCAACAAAAAGATTCATGGTTTTTATTTTGTCCCCCAGAAAGCTTCATGAATAGTTGTGACCCTGTTTCCTTCCCTTCAAGATGGGGATGGCTATGAAGCTTTATGACTACCTTCCTCAGGATGATTGGCTTTGTACAAGTTTTTGTTACAGGTTAATTTGGTGACTTGGGTGCAGTAGAAGTAAATTAAAGATGACTACGTATAGTGTGACAAGCCTTCCTGTTTGGGGTTATTAGGATTATTGTTTGAACTGTGTTAATTCTTTCAAGTCAGTAAGGTAAGTTGACCTTTTAAAATTAAATTTAATTTATGTATGTGTTTAGTTTTTGGCATGGTTTAGAGGACAACCTGTAATGGTTGATGTTTTTCTGTTAGCATGTGCATCCTATGGATTGAACTTAGATCACAGGACTGATGACAAGCACCTTAACTACTACTGCCAGTTACAAAGTGTTTGTTTCTTTGTTTTTTGTGATATTTTGATATGTTTTATCTTATGGTATACTATCTTTCAAAATCAAACCTTTTTATCTATTAAGTAATAGAATTTTTCATCCACCTACCTACTTTTCTTTCTATCTATCTATCTATCTATCTATCTATCTATCTATCTATCATTCAATCATGTTTTTATTTCCTGGCAGAGAATTGAACAGCATCGTGTATCTTTACTATGAATTATGAGAAGAAAGATGCAATAGAAGCATTCCTTTCTTCAGAAACCAAAGCAAATAATCAGTTCAGAGTCAAGTTGTAGATCAGTGGTAGTGTTTGGTGTGAGGTCATGGGTTTGATTCCTAGAACTATATAAATCAAAGCAAAACAAATACCAAGCTACCCTTCACATTTTTGAAGAATTCTTTGAAGCCACTGTTTTGCTTTTCTGTACAATTCTTCATGGGTTGTTTGCTTAATATCTGCCCCTCCATCTAAATCTAAAAGATAATTGAATTCCAGGGTCTCAACTTTAGAGTAGCAGTTATAGGTTCATAAAGGAAAGCTGATGGAGGTGAGTAGAATTGCTGGCCTGGATGGAGACCTAATATTCCAGTTGGACCAGTTAATCCCTTGGCCATAGGACCACCCCTACACTGAAACTTCATAATAATTTTATGGCGAGGTGTACAATGTAAGAAGTTAGTCTTCAGTTGTGTAATGAGGTAATTTGAACTGTAATGTTAAATCATTGTGTATTTAAATTTTTATTGTTTTTTATTGTTGGACGATTGGTCAGATTTGCAAGTTTTTCTTTTAATATTTTCAGAAAATATGGAAAATATATTTTGGTAATATTTCACAAAAGAATTCTTCCAGGAAAGAATTCAGTGCTACACTTACTGCTTTTGAGGGGAGTGGTCAGTGAGAGGACTTTGAACAAATAATCTAAAATTCTGTCTAACATTTCACTTGTTTTATAAATATTTCATATTTAAATTCCACGGCTCAGTCAGGTCTTTATATATTCATTGATCTTTTTGGTTTTTCTATTTCAAATAACAATTCTCATTAAAATTCTTTGACATTGGTATTAAGGAGCAGGAGAGCCTATGTAGCAGTACTCCCCTGTACTTGCTGCTCAAGGACACTTTGTTCTAGTTTCCATTAAAACTTGAGAGTTACAGCTGGGATTGCTAATTATGTTTAGTGGAAATACTAAAGAAAATTAAAAATTATTTCCCCCTGTGTATTGTGAATGGTAGGAACATTGGATATACTTAAACCTTTTTTTTTTTTTTCCATGTATCAGTCATTGTCAATTAACAGAAAAATTAAGATTCTTCCTCCCCCAAAATGGTCTGTAATGGGACAAAGTTCCATCATTTTGTGCATTTTTTTCTTTTTTAAGTTTCAGAGAAGATATAGACTTAGAGAAATAAATTTGTACTTTTTTCCCTCCGATCATACCCTTTTCAAGCCTACGTTACCATAGCACTCTTCACAAAAACAAACGTAGACTGTTGTTTTAATTCTGCTAGTAGACAGTGTGGTAGTGAACTTTGCAATTATCTAAAGCACCCACACACATTTTATGATAAACAAAAAAAAAAAAAAAAACTATTTCATACTTAGAAGATCATATTAAATTTTCTTGGGGAACAGTGTTCAAAAATGGTAGAATTACCACTGTTCTCCAATTGTTGACAATTTAGTATGATACCCTCTAGGTACAGAAAAAGAAAATAAAACGGTACCCTTTTCAGGCAGTGAGCACCATGCTAAAGCAATAGGAAGAGTGCTCTTGTTGCACTATAGTAAGTAGAGTATGTCTGGGAGACTTTGAAAGCAGGGTAGCTGCTTTGGAGCATCTAAGGAATTTACATATCTCATGTAGATGGTACATGGTTTGTACCTGCCTTAAGTTACTAGCGGCAGCAGAAGAATGAGTTTCAGCTGTGGTCTGTCATTGGCAGACCACTTCCTGCATTGGGCTAAAATCTCAGAGCAGAATGTTGAATTTTCTGCCCTAGTGAATGCAGAATTTACATTAAAGGGACTCTCAGAGCTACTATTCTACCAGTACCCAGACACCAGCCTCTAAAACTTGTGATTTGAACATTTGAATGCACAGTCTTTCAACTTTAGTAGTTTTTACCACAAAGCCTCCAGTTTAACAATCTATGTATTTTAATATAGATGAGAAAAAATTAACTGTTGCTGTTTAGGAAGTGTTCTGGTTTTATTCTGTTGTTGTGATAAAAACATTTTAGCCAAAAGTACCTTAAATGAAGCGGGTTTTTTTTTTTTTTTTCTTTTAGCTTATAGGTTACAATACATGATTGAGAGAAGTCACAATAGCAGAAACTACCTAGGAATGTTGCTTGCTGGCTCGCTCTCAGGTTCTTGTATGGCTCACTTCCTACTGTGCTTTATATGGGGTTAATTAGATGTTGGTTTATGTACTCATCACCAGGCTTCAGTATCTTTCACTGGAAGGCAGTAACAACAGAGTCTGCCTCATCTAGGTTTCTTATTCTCATTCTTCATGGGTTTGCTTTCCTGCCATGACAACCTGGATCAACTTCAGAGAGTCTGATGCCAGGTGGTTCATTGTCAGCATACTTGAAGGGGTCTCCAAGCAACAATAATTCCCATAATGATTCCAGTTCCAGGTGCACAATAAAGCTTAAGGGGTGACTACATAGAAACTATTTTTTACAGAGTATGTGTGACCATGGGGTGGGCTCTATAGCTAAAAGGCTTAGAATGTTACGTGATCCCCACCTATAGCATAGAGGCCAGCAGGCCACAAAGTATATGTTATATGTCCTCAAAAGATGGGTCCAGGGAGGGAAGAGTCTGGGATAATCATTCTTCGGGATTTGGGTGATTCTATAGCAAAAGGTGGGTGGGGTCTGCCTTCACAGAGAGCACAAAGGTCAACAGGTTGCTAACAATCCACCCCCATCCATCTGGGCAGGAAAATAGTTATTTTATCTCCTCCATTGAGAAGAGGGTTATGTTGCTCTAATTTTTCCAAGTTCTGCTGACTTGCCTGCAGATCTTATTTATTTTTATAGTTGAATAAAATTTTAGTGTGTGTGTGTGTGTGTGTGTGTGTGTGTACCCCACGTGTTCATTATTTGTCAGTTAATAAACATGTAGAGTGCTTTCATTCTCCAGCTTTTGTGAATGAAGCGACAGTGAACGTGGATGTACTGATGTCTCTATATAATGAAGTTATATAGAAGTGGGTTGGGGTTTTTTGGCATATACCATAAGTGGTATAGCTAGGTCATATGGAAGTGTTAATTTTAATGTGTTTGCATGTGTTTTGAGAAAATTCTAGAGTAATTTTCAAAGCGGCCGCTCTAGTTCATAGCCCCACCAACAGAGTGTAATCTAAGGGTTCTCCTTCCTGTGTCCTTGCTAGCACTTGCCATCTGTATTCCTGATGATCATGCTCTAGCTAGGATGTATTCTCAAAGTGGTTCTAGCTGCATTTCCCTAAACATGCTGAGCAGTTCTAAAGTGTTTCCTAGTCATTCGTGTCTCTTCTGTTGAGAACTATCTATTTAATTGTGTAACCCATTTTTAAAACTGGATGGTTTTCTTGGTGTTTAATTTTTGAATTATCTTGTATGCTAGACACTGGAATCTTGTCAGACATGTAGATGGCAATAATTTCCTCCTTTCTCAGGGCTGCTGCTTTACTCAATTGACAATTTCTTTTTCAGTATAGAAGGTTTTTTTGTTTGTTTTATGAGATCTTGTTTTTCGATTCTTAGTCATACTTCTTGAACTTCTATATTCCTACTTAGAGTCTACCTGAGCCTATCTGTTGAAACATAACCCTTCTTTATTATTCAGAGTGTCTGCTCTTAAGTTATGATCATTTTTATTCAGAAGTTTGTTATTGTTGTTGTTTGGGTTTTTTGGGTTTTTTTTTTTTTCAAGGTAAGAGATAAGGATTAAGTTTCATTGTTTTGCATATTGATTTCCCAACATCATTTCTTGAATATTTTGTTCTTTCTCCAAGGTGCATAGTGTCTTTTTTAATACAGTGTTTCAAAACCTAGATAGTTGATGTTGTATGGAATTGTAACTGGGTCCTTTTATTATACAAATCTATATATCTGCTTTTATGCCAGTGATAATATTTTTACTACTATGGTTCTATAATATACCTTCAAATCCGGTATGATCATATTTCTCTTATAATATTCTTGGTTTTTGATGTAAAAATACCCAAAACAACAACCAAACATTCCTACTTAAATATTTGTATATAGACTTTCTCATTGATTCTGATTCAATAAACATTTAAAATACAATCTGACCGCATCTGACAATCCCAATATAAATGTGTTTGGTTTTTTATGCTATTATAATCCACAGAGGACTGGAGGAACCCCGATAACATTTGCAATAAATCATGAGTAAATATATTTACAAATGGGAATACTGAATGAACTAAAGAGTAAAAGAAACTAAGAAAGAAAATTGAGATATATAGGCTGTGACTTCAGGGGGATATGTTAAATTTTGTCTCTGGCCTAGTAGATATGATAGTTTTCTTAATTTCCCCAGGCATGCATCTGCTCAAGCCAGCCATCTTCCTGACTTTCCATGTTCAGAGACATTTGTACATGTAGTTTTCTTTCCATATTTCTGTCTGCCACTCAGTGTTTTAAGTTCATCGTACTACTGCCTTGCCTTTCATGAAGAAGCATCCCACAGGCACTCTGAAATCAATTTTATGTTCTTTGAGAAGTGTTTTAATTTTAAAGTTTGGTCAGATGGTGTGTTCCTTCATTCTCAACCCCCTCAGCTCTCCTGCAGGTCTCTAGAGGATGTTTGACTCCCCTGAATCTTTTTCAGGAACTTTCACAATTAGACCATAGTCAGTGAAATCAGACTGGCCTGACAGATAAAAGTCTCTCTGTGTGTGCAAAAACTGATGAAGGAATAATCTTTTTAAATAGTCAGAATCCTCCAATATGGACTTTCTCAAGTTACAGCTCTGGGGCTGGCTTAGCCACTTTCTCAAGAACAAGTAGACTTCTTACAGAATGTTCCCATGTTGTACTTTCTTACCTCAGAGTAAGAGGTAAGTCAGTCCTTATCATCGTGTCGTTACTCCTAACCTTTTATTTCATATCATAGCTTGAGAGCCTCAAGGAGTCCCAAAACATGTCTGTTAAAACATACTGTTCCTGTAACGCTGATGACTAGTCACCCAATGTTATAGTAATTTATACTTAGGATTGTCACCTGAATTTGACCAGAAATCTGCCAGATACTTGCTAGTAGGTCTCTAGGAAGAGAGAAAAGTGACCAGAACAATTAAAAAATGAAAAAACAAACAAGCAAACCAAAAGTATAAACCTTGTGAAATAGACAAAAATGAGTTTTTCATGTAACTAGAAGCAATATTTAATTTTTCATAAGATTGAACTCAATATGCCTCATATATATGTACTATAAATTTAAATATATGTATGTAGGTGATTTAGAACTAGAAAATACAGGACATTTTGGTCATATTCTTTCTTTTCCTCAGTTCCTCCCAGTTTCTCCCCACCTTTTTACCCACCCAACTTCATTCCTCTTCAAATGAATAATGAAACCCAAAACCAACCAAACAACAACACCAACAAGAAGCACTGAACAGAAAAGTGTGAAGAGCAAACAGGGAGGCCATTTGTGTTGGCCAGCTGTTCCTGGGCAAGGCACCTTTCCTGGAATGTGGCTGATAGCCTAGAGACACTCTGGAGAAAGTGAATTTTTCCTTTCTCAGCAGATACCAACTATAAATAGCTTCTTGATTAGGGGTGAGCCTTTAGGTCCACTTACCTTCTCCATGTTGATTTTGTCTGGTTGTAACTTTGCAGGTCTTATATGTTCTGCCAGTGTCTGTAAGTTCATATGTGTTTCAGCCATTTTGTGTCTGGAAGATACTTCCTTAGAACCATCTACCATCTTTGGCTCCTACAGTCTTTTTGTCTCCTTTTTCCAAATAGATCCCTAAGTCTTGAGGGGAAGGGTTTGTGAAGGATATCTCATTTAGGACTGAGTACCCCAGTCTCTCACTCCACACTCTCTGTACACTATTCTGCTAATTTTATGGTAATTGCCATCTACTGCAAGAAGCTTCTCTGATGAGGGTTGAGCACTAACCAGTGGATATAGCGGTATGTGAAGAAAGAGGAAATTATAAATGAGAAATGCAATTAATATATTTGACTACACACATGTTGTAATGATAGTGGTACTGAATAGTTTTATAATGAGCAACAAGTCTGAAAGTTAGAAAGTTATGAAATGGGCATGTTTTGTTTTATTTGTGTGTACATATTTATGTGAGTGCACGTGTGTGTAGAGGCCTGAAGTTGACATTGGGTATCCTCCTAGGTCACCTAAACTCGCTTAGATTTTGGGTTGTAATCACAGAGGCTAGTACTTTTGCACTTGCTGATTTGCTAGACTGACTGTCCCTGCCTCTATAATTGCAGGTACACTGTCATGCCTAGGTTTTCATGAGCTCTAGGGATCCACCTCAGGGCCCCATTCTTGGGTAGCAAGTACTTAACTAACTGAGCCATCACCATGATCCCCTGTTGTTGTCTTTAAGGTAATGATAGGAATTTAGTATTAATTGAAAATTACATTTATTCTGGGGTATGCAGCACTTAAGGTAAAGAATCTTCCATGGAAGTTTAGATGTCTATTTATTATATTCTGAAATGAGAGTTATCAGTCTTTTTTCTTAATTACAAGCCATTGTTTATCAAAGGCTAATGATCCCGGATTTTTCTAATTTTAATGTGTTGTTCAAATGAGTTAAATTTGACAGTTTAAGACTAAAATGAATAATGGAGCAGATTTAATAAAATATTATGACTGAATAACAAAGTTAATAGGATTCAGAGGGCAAACTATCTTAGAAAATGTTGTTTGCTCCTGTAGGCATATTGTTTTATAAAAATATTTTTCTGGGAAAGGCAACTATATGATATTTCAGTGAAATTTGAAAGGAAATTCCTGAAAGCTCCCATTTTTGAGCAAGAAAAACTTTAGTAATATAAGGAATGTTGAATGATTTGTCCCTTTTGGTTTTTAAAGTTTATTTTATGTGTGTAAGTGTTTACCTGTATGTATGTATGTATGTATATGCTTGCCTGGTACCCACAAAAGCTGGAAGAGAGCCTCTGAGTCTCTGAAATTGCTCTTACAGATGCTTCTGAGTCACTGTGCCAGTGCTGGGAGCCAAATCTAAGTTTTTCTATTAGAGAAGCAAGTGCTCTTAACCTCTGACTTATCTTTTCATTGTCCCCATGGGCCCACTCCCTTTTATGGAAACTTATTTACCCTAGATAGAAATTTTATAGAAAAATTGATTTTGTAGTTGTTATTTATATTTAAAATTTTTTCTTGCATTCCTAAAATTAGGTGACAAATGGAATTTTAGACAATTTGTAATGTAAGTTCAACCACACCAGAAATAGGAACGTTGATTAACAGAAGTGACATTTGGACTAGTTAATTAAAGTGTATAGGTTGGGATTTAATTTACAAAGCTCCAGATAATAAAATTAGCTCTGTTTCAAAATGTGTAAGACCACTCTTAGCCATTGTAATACTCTTTAGGAACTTTCCCACAGTATAAGCCATCTTTAAGTGAATTACATCTCTTGAGTGTATGCACATGGCTTATTTTTCGGTATTGCTTAGTTGTATAGAGTTATGTCCAAATCTCCTTGGAATATAAACATGATGAAAGCTTACTAGTTTTGTTATGTGATTTTTTTTTTTCTAAAACAATATTACTTCTTTGCAACAGATATTAAGCATTCTGTATCTTTTGTTGCTAAGTGTTATAAGGAAGTTGAACACAAATTTAACTTTAGACTATAAAAGAATTATATATCTTTGTTGATAATTTTTATAAGATACAAATAATAAGGGATGCTGACTCATTATCATCACAAATATTTCATGGGATTATAGTTTTTACTCCAAGTCTATTAATTAGTTCTGGTTAACAGAAAAGAAAATATCAAAGTTTCGTTCTAATAGAGCAGATATTCAGACACCAGCTATGCCGTATATTTCTGTTCTACCTGTCTTACTTTCAGACTTAAATTATAAACCAAATGTCGTTAGCCTGCTCCCCAGAATACTACCTCCATCTCTTCCTCTGTGATGTAATATCCTTGTGGCCTGAAATAAACCTTTGTGCCCTAAAGAAAGAAAGTCATATCAATCTTCTTTTAGTTCAGCATTGCCTAGAATGTTTTTCTATATATCATCCATATTTAATCATTCAGAGAAGTGGTGCAGAGCACCAGTGTACATATTAATTGAAAATAACCTGAGGTGGGTCTGGAGAGAAAGTAAGCAACTTGCAGCTCTTTCAAATCAGTTCTGAGTTTCCAGAACCCACAGAGTGGTTCACAGTCACATGTAATTGTACTTTCAACACCTTCTTTTGGCCTATGTTGTCCCACATGTGCATGCACACACCCCTCCCTCCCCCAAAACAGAACAAAAATGACTTGTATATATCTATTCAGCTATAACTTAATTTTTTATTGTAAGTTGATATGCTTAAAAACATTGCTGCCAGAATAATGGCTGTAGAGCAATTCTTGTTATATAATTTTAAATCTATAGATATTGACTACACTTGTTTAAAAGGCAAAACATATTAATGGTATAATGGTGAATCCAGTCTCAAAAATCTTTCCAGCCCCTTAGTAATACTTAGAATTTAAGCTTTTTTTCTTTATTTTTCTTGCATGTTTGAGCTTTTGCATGCCTGCAGGGAGAATTTGATTCAGGGGCCTTTCCTGTGGTATATAACTGTGTTAATATAAGTACACACCACATATAATACACTGGTGTGTGTGTGTGTGTGTGTGTGTGTTTATGTAAGTATGTATTGGTATCTGTCTAGTCACCTGTCCTCTTTGTTTAAACACTAAGATGAATAGACTCTGAAGTTACCATCTGATACTAGAGTACAAAATAGAGTCTGGAGTTTATTGTTACAGCAACATTGTAGTCTTTACCAGAATTATCACCTAGTTCTCTTTACAATTATATCCATGTTATAACTAATATATACTGAGACACAGTTTATTGGCCTAATATTTTTGTTTGGTTGTTCGTCTAAGGAGGATAGATAATTTTGGAGTCCCTGCCTTTTCTTGCCAAATATGTAGTACACATGTAATATTTTCTTGAGGGCGACATCATCTGACCTTGTGTATGTGTGTGAAACCTCTAAAACAAGCATGATTTTAGTAAAGGGATATAAAACTTAAACATTATTTAACATACAGCATCGTAGTTTAACTCCTGCATTGCTAGGCAGCATATCACTAGACCCTTTTTGTCTTGTAAAATTGTTCCCTGGATTCACTGACCATATACTCTACTTCCAGCCCTTTGTCATTAAGGTTTGGATATTATGTTTTCCAAATGTTCATGTGTTGCAAACCCCCAGTGTAGCAATGTTTGAAAGTGTGCTCCAGGAAAGTGATTGTACATTGGCTACCAGGCTCAAGAGTGAGTTAATCCATTGAGTGTCCATAATTTGATGGACTATTGGGAGGTGATAAAAACTTGTGAACTTGGCTAACAAAAATTTGGAGAGTATCAATATAATGAAAACTGAACAGAATATTCTGCTTCCTTGGAGGAGAAGATTTCTTAGTATGACAGTCTATATGACAGCACTACATATAACAATATGCACAAAGAATGCTTAGTACAGAAGAATAACATTGTCCAAGTATTTTTGTACTTGTAAACTAGTGTCAGTGGCTAAATGGTTAACAGCTTATGACATATACCAGTGAAGGATATGAGCATATATATGATTTATATGCCCTATAATATCAGCAAGTTTATTATTATGCCTTGATGATATATGGCTAAACAATACAGTTTCATAGATAAAATATCACCAGGAAAGTTTAAGTATAGCTACTTAGGAGATTATGTGCTTAAAATGTATAAAATGCATTTCTTACTGTTACTAGTGAATTCATTTGACAATGATGCAACTAAAATAAAATTTTATCGCTGCTGAAAAGTAAAAGAAAATTAAAACACATTTAGTAAAAGGTTATAAAACTTAATCAATTTTAACATACAGCATGGTAGCTTAACTCCTACATCACTAGGCAACATATCACTAGACCCTTTGTCTTGTAAAACTGTAACCTAGATTCATTGAAGGAAACCACCAAAGTAGCGTTGTGTATGTTTTAGACACAAAAGACTCAGGCTTTTAACTAATTACAAGTGCTCCTGGTAGCTTCTTCATCTACCTCAACTTCCTAATCATCAGAAATACGCTATTCTAGGTCAATTCTTTTTTGTCTAATTATTCTGAAAGTATTTTTATTATGCTTTTTTTTTACCGTAAGAGATTATGAATTATTTTGACTTTTCTAATACACATTTTTCCCCACTATTTGAAACCTTGAGATAAAATTGGAGACAACTTCTGTTAGATTTTAAAACCATTCATTTACAGAGATCTTAGAAGTATATTGCATACAGGGATGCCCACAGTTTTGCATTTTACAATAAATAGAAAAAAGGGAGATATGCATATAGTTGAAGCCTCTATAATTTCTCATTAGGAATGGCAGAACATATTCATCTCTATCATTATGCATTTAGAGCAATAAATAGAGAAAAGAGCCTAGAGGAAGTGCTTTTTTTAAGGAAGGAGTGAATTCACACCAACCTAATAACTGCATCACTGTGTTGGAATTGCTTTGTGATACTAAGCTTTACCTAGGAATAATTAGTTCCTAATGCATACAGTAAGCAATTAGAGGAGAATTGCACCTTACCAGGGAGCTCCAGGGATGCAGCTCTCTGTGAATCTGTACTGTGTTGAGATGAACTTTTTGGTGATGTAGCTGCCTTTGAGTCATGTACCTTCCTGCAAGTAACCCATCGTTCGTGCTGTTTAATTCCAGTAAAATTATGGCTTACTAAACTGGGCTGGAGTGGAATAACTGGTGCAAAATTCTGTCACCCCTATCTGGGGTGCATAGACAGGTATTCTGTTCTCTCCATAACTCACACCACAATAGATTCCTCAGAAATCTGAAAATACATCAGCTCAGGATTTCAGGTTCTGTTGGCCTTTCTAGAATTTTTAACAGTCCTCTTATTTTTTTTCTGTTACACAAACACATTACTATTGCTTCTTTTTTTATTCAGACTTTTTTCAATTACTTACCAGTCTTCCCCCAGCTTCTCTCCTCCCTCTCCACTACCCCCTGTTCACTCGCCAGAGAGGGCAAGGAATACCAAGGTGAGTCAATTTTGGTCTGGCATTTCCAGTTGAGGTGGGGATGAGTAGCTGCCCCAAGTGTCAAGGCTGAGAAAGGTGTGTGTGTGTGTTGTAGCCTGGTTATCTAACATTCACTTATGAGTGAGTACATACCATGTCTATCTTTCTGGGTCTGTGTTACCTCACTCAGGATGATACTCCCCAGATCTATCTATTGCTTGCAAATTTCAGGATGTCTTTTTTTTTTCTGCTAAGTAGTACTCCATTGTGTAAATGTACCACAATTTTTAAATCCATTTTTTAATTGAGGAACATCTAGGTTGTTTCGAGGTTCTGGCTATTACATATAATGTTGCTATGAACATAGTTGAGCCCTTGGGGTAAGAATGTACATCCTTTCAGTATATACCCGATAGTAGTACTGTTAGATCAATGGGTTGACTGATTGCCAGTTTTCTGAGGAGATGAAGTGCCATACTGATTTCCAAAGTGGCTGTACTTACATTTCCAACAGCAACAGAAGAGTGTTCACCTTGTTCCTCATCCCCTCCAGCATAGGCTGTCATCTGTGTTTTTGATCTTAGCCAATCTGACAGGTGTAAGATGCCATCTCAGAGTTGTTTTCATTTGCATTTCTCTATGACTAAGGATCTTGAGCAGTTCCTTAAATGTCTTTCAGCCATTTGGAGTTCTTCTGCTGAGAATTTTCTATTTTTCTCTGTTTCCCATTTTCCAATTGGAGTTCTTCGTTTTGTTGTTGTTGTTGTCTTTTTTTTTTTTTTAACTTCTAGTTTCTTGAGTTCTCTATATATTATAGAGATCAGTCCTCTGTTGGATGTAAGGTTTGTGAAGACCTTTTCCCATTCTGTAGGCTGTCATTTTGTCTTATTGTCTGTGTCCTTTGCCTTACAGAAGCTTCTCAGCTTCAAGAGGTCTCATTTATTAATTGTTACACTCAGTGTCTGCATTACTGGTGTTACATTTAGAAATTGGTCTTCTGTGCCAATGTGTACAAGGGTATTTTCCCCCATTTTTCCCATCAGGTTGAGTGTGACTGGATTTATGTTGAGGTTTGTGATCCACTTGGACTTGAGTTTTATGCAGAATGATAGAGATGCATCTATTTGCATTCTTCTACATTCCAGCATCCACTTATCCCAGCACCATTTGTTATCAAAAAAAACAAAAAAACAAAAACAACATCCACCTTGATCAAGTAGGCTTCATTCCAGAGATGCAAAGATGGTTTAACATATGAAAAACAGTATCATTCATCATGTAGACAACCTGAAAGAAAAAAAAAAAAAAAAACACATGATATCTCATTAGATGCGTAAAAAGCCTTTCACAAAACCCAAAGCTCCTTCATAATAAAAGTTTTGAGAGATCAGAGATACAGGAAAAATAACTAAACAAAATAAAGGCAATATACAGCCAACATCAAACTAAATGGAGAGAAACTCAAAGCAATCCCACTAAAATGAGGAAAAACAAGGCAGTCCACTCCCCCCATACCTATTCAATATAGTTCCTGAAGCTTTAGCTACAGCAAAAAGACAACAAAAGAATATCAAGGGGATAGCAATTGGAAAGGAAGAAGTCAGGCTATCACTATTTGCAGATGATATGATAGTGTATATAAGTGAATCCCAAAATTCTACCAGGGAACTCCTACAGCTGATAAACTCCTTTAGCAATGTAGCAGGATACAAAATTAACTCAAAAAAATCAATAGCCCTCCTATATACAAATGATAAAAAGACTGAAAAAGAAATGAGGTAAACATCACCCTTTATAATAGCTGCAAATAACATTAAATATCTGGGGGTAACTCTAATCAAACAAGTGAAATACCTGTATGAGAAGAACTTTAAGTCACTGAAGAAAAAAAAAAAAAAATGGAAGAATCAGAAAATGGAAAGATCTCCCATGCTTTTGTACAGGTAGTATCAACATAGTAAAAATGACAATCTTACCAAAAGCAATCTACAGATTCAGTGCAATCCCCATGAGAATCCTGGCATAATTCTTCACAGACCTCTAAAGAACAGTACTCAATTTCACATGGAATAACAAAAAACCCAGAATGCCACAACAATTATTTTCAATAGTAGAACTTTGGAAGGCATCTCCATTTCTAATGTCAAGCTCTACTATGCAGTTATCGTAATAAAAATATCTTGGTACTGCATAAAAATAGACTTGTGGATCAATGGAATCAAATCAAATACCCTGACATTAATCCACATACCTACAAACACCTTATTTTTGAGAAAGAGGACAAAAATATACAATGGAAAAAAGGAAAGCGTCTTTCACATTACTATTTCTATCATTTATTGAGAATCTGCATTGAGTATCAAGCTTTGTGCTAGGTACTTTATGATCATTAGTCTCTAGACTCCCTAATTAGACAATGATATTTTTTAAATTCTCATATAATACCTAAAGTAGAGCTGCACAGCTGCAAAGATAGAATCAGTATTTAATAAGTGTTCCGGTGACTGCTGCTGTTCCTCTGTGTTCTCTCCATATATGCTCAGATTTGTACCACATGGATATCAGGTTGTTAATGGAAAAATGTCTGGAAAAGGGAACCAGTGACATTAAAATCCAGCTGACGTTCTGCTTCTCAGGCTGTGAACTGTAGCAAGGGACTCTACCTGCTTGGAGAAGAGATGGGCAATCCTTTTTTCTACTTATGCTTTTAGTTTCATCCTTCCACTACACAATCTGTGTCCTTTGTCTTTGCTTGTGTTATGTATGCCATTCTTCAAAATATCCTCTTAGGGATTTTTTTGGATGTCCCAATCCCTTTCTTGATGTTTCTTTAACCATAATTCAAATGTGTCTCACATAAAGCTTGTCTTCTTACCTGCCATTACCCCATCTCAAAGGCAGATACACCCCTCCACTGGCTAAACTTCCATAGCATTTCAGTTATTAATTATTTGCAGAACATGTATTACTCTCTTCATTACATTAGAATTATGTATGTACATTACAGACTCTGTTAGTGGAGAAGCATATATTAGAGCATGGGCCAGACTTTGCCAGAGTCAGCTACTATTTATTATGTGGTTATTGTACATAGGAAGCACTCAGTAAATAGTTACTACATAACTTTAATATACAAACTAGTTGTCTTTCTGTTTTTCTATACCAAGTAAGAATTGAGCATGCATTTCTTTCTAAGTTAATTTTTATGTCAGAAAACATTTACATGTGTCAGATTTATCTTTTGTATCTATAACTAGTTTTTCATTGTGGGATGTATTTTAATACCTAAAACAATAAACAATGCGTAAGACTCTTTATCCATCTTCAAGATATTTAATCAACATACTAGAGTACAGATTTTTCAGTTTGTGACTGTTCTGGGGATGATGGAATTTTTCCACAGATAAAAGCTTCAGGAATCATCTCTGCCCCAAGTAAAGTAGAAACTCAAACATATTATAATAATCTTAAATTACTTTATTTGTTAATAAGCAAGTACTATCTCTAATTTTTTCCTCTGGTTCTATTTGCCTAATAAATGAAAGGGAAAATAAATTTACTGTTCAGCAAAAACATCAGAAAGACACAAAAGTCTCATTAGGAATAATTAAAATATTAGGGATTTTAACTTCCAATGCAATAAAATGTCATTTTGGAATTGTGTTCTAAGTGACTTAAAATGTGTCAGGAAATAATGTTGGGTTCTGGAGGACAGAGAGAAAAAAACCTAAGCAAAACTTTGTGGCAGTTTTTAAAGAAAGGATAAACTTAAATAGGCAATTAAATAGCCAATTTAAATCTTTAAAGACAGCTTAGCTTATGTTATGGGAGGCAGGAGTGAGGCTATGGAGAGGGGAGGGAGGAAAGAAAGGGGGAGAGGATGAACACAAGAGAACTGCATTTGCTTTTAATGTAGACAGACCCTGTTCATAGTGCCAGGCTCCCTCACTGACAATGTGTCTGGCCTCGTCATACAGCTGTATGTACCCTCTGACATGACCAGTTGTCTATAATCAAGAGTAAAAGTCTCTAATCAAAATATATTGGAGCTGGTTGGATATACAAGGATATGACCCACAAGAGTTTTTCCTTTAAGATTGCAGACAGTAACATAAACTCTAGATTCTCAGCAGAGAAAGAGAGAGCAACTGTTTAAACTCAGACATGTTTGCAAGTCATCTTTACGGTATTTCATATACTGCTTTTTTAGACTATATTTAAGGATTTCTATTTATTATGTATCTGATATGTACATTTATATTTTATGTTTATTGATTCTTTCAAATAAATCTGTACCTCTTCTAGTCACTTGTGTAGTTGTTTATTATGCTATTCTGAGTAGTGATTCTGTTTCTGGGAATCATTAATCACTTGAATAAAAAAGTTACTAGGTTTGTTATAGTTGGTCTGAAAAAAGATTTATAAAGATGTTAACTAAGGAAAATTTATTTAGACTTTAAAATTTGAATCCTATTTATATTGTTTTTATTCAATTCATAGAGTTCATTTACAAGGTGGGCAAACTAATCTTTCAGAAATCAATTTTAGATAAATGATGTTGGCGCCTTGAGTGGTTAGTTGTTCCCTCCTGCGTTATTTTGTCCTTGCCCCCATCTGCTTCTAGTGCCACTCCCCCTCCTCCACCCTTTCCTCCCTAATGTTCTTAGCCATGTTGTATCCACACTTAAACTCTAGTAATAGAAAGAAGTTTCTTGCAGATATGATTGCATTTTAAAATTTAGACTTTTGTATTTAAAAAAAATCAGACAAATATGTTCTCACTTCTGGTGTCTGATATTTCCAACTAATACTTCTGGTAAATTTGAATTGTGTGCAATTCAAATAAGATAAGAGTAATGAAACAACTTGGTAGAGGTTTTTTTCTTTGATAATTGAATTGCATGGGAAAACTAAAACCAATAACTTCCTCCTTCCTGTATCAAGGTAAAGTAGCTCAATAGGAATACACTTTCTGGATTAAATTTTATTGTAATTTTGAAATAATGCAGCTTTTCTTTGTCTTTGCAAATGTTCAACTTTTTGAAGTCTTGTTTCGAGGCCTTTATAATGAAGTCTTCTAATTTAGGAATATCAGAGGAATATTTTATTTGAAACTATCACAAAACATGACTATTATCAAATGCCTTCATGAGTTCCTGTGTGTTTTCTTAGCCTAGAGATGAAGAGGAGGCCTTTCTGGACTGGAGTGATGAAGATGATGGTGGATTTGATCCAAGCACACTTCCAGATCCAGATAAGTATAGAAGTTCTGAGGAATCTGACAGTGAAGATATAAAGCACAAGCTGAGGTATGTTCTTACCTCTAGTAGCCTTACATACAAACTTCACACATAGGTCCTGGGTTAATGAAGTTAGTGACTACTGAACTAGTAGTTCTAAAGGTTTTTTAACTTTAAATGTCCTATAAAATCGAATTCTAGTTGTTTTGCATGTATTTTATACTCTTCTGATCATTTCAAGGACTTTGGTTAATTTTACATTTGTAATTCTTATTATCACATATAACTGATACATTAATTCGGTTTTCTTATTCTTTCTCTTTTCCCCCATTCTTGATCTTTTATATTTGGGTAATTTATAAAGTTAAGTAAGTACAAATATGCAGAGTTTTATTTTGATCAACTATCAATGAATTTTGATGAGAATGCTTTTAAAAATTATCTCTGAAAACCTAGGTGTGGTGGTACATACCTGTAATTCCACCACTTAGGAGACTGAGAAAGAAATTCATCATACATGAAAAGCCATTTTGGGCTATATAAGGAAAATGAAAATATATCTTTAACAAAAGTTTTGGGCTTTTGAGATGGATCTGCAGGCTTGCAGTCAAGATTGATCCTGGAGACATTCAGGGTAGGATGAGAACTGACTCCAGGAAGTTGTCTCTGACCTTGGTCTGTACATTATGGAGTCTAATCTACAATATTATCTAGAACATGCCTCTATAAGGAAGCCAGATGAAGTTCCTAACAGAGGAGGAGTCCCAAGCATAGCCAAGTATCCCCTTGGGTAGGACTTCCAAGTTAAAGAACAAATAGCCACACATGGTGATAAGCTCATCAGATTTGCCCCTTACAGTGTCCAGCCAGCAGCAGCTGGCTGGGAAGGTTCAAGCAGGAAAGCTGGAGTTCCCAACCACACCATCTCTCCATGAATGAGCTTCTTCTCGGACAACCTCTTACTCATCTTTCTACTGCAGGCATTGGTATGATGATGTGAACACTAGTAGCCTCTGTTGGAAATTGTTTATCTTCTAGCTGTTCTCAAGGGCACAGCATTCTAGTTCTACTCTTGGCCTTTTTTGCTGTCAATGCTCCTTTCCAGTCACAAAGTTGGTCTGGGGTGTCCATCCCCAGACTAGGGGTCTTGGAGGACACTTGACATAAACATGCTTGGGTTTAAGTGAAGGAACCAAAGTCCTTTCCAGATTCTCAATAATCTCAAGTGGCAGCAACAATTTGCCAATATAATGTGTATTACAGACCTCCATACATGGGCACACGCTCCACAAATGAATCAGTGAATATATAAAAAATGTATTTTTTTAAAAAAAATCAAATGGCTGAAATTTAAAAGAGAAGGTTATTCTTTGACTTTTTTCAGATGAGCAAATAAAATAATAGAAATTTTCTATGTATATAGCCAAATTCTTTCCATTTAAAACTTGATCATTTGGCTATTTGCCTCTATGACAACATTAAGTGAAATGTGGTAAATTGAATAATGGTATGACTTACTCAGCATTTTCCCCCTAGAGTACTGTGTATTTTAATAAGTTTGTAATAAGTTTTAAGCTTTATGGTTTTTTTTAAGTCACTGAATAGAAGTTAGGTAGCAGAGACAGATAAAGATAATATTCTTCATGTGAAGACAGATGTTATGGACCCCCTCAGATGACTAGCTCAGGGAGTCTAGAGGTGAAGAAATATGCCACAGGAAATAGTAATTTGTTTTTAAAAAAGAACAACATTTTGCAAAACTCTCAAAAAGATTATCTTTTTGGAAAACCATGCGGTAGAGAGACACTGAATTATTCTTTATTTAAACAATATGCTTATTTTACTTACCCAAATGCAGTGATATCAGAACTTCAGGGACTTGCTAATAGGCAATCAACTAGTAAATATACCAACACTTTATAGTGTTTTCAGATGCTAAATGACAGGCATATTAGTTCTGTTAGTGCAAATACACCAAAGGTAAAATAATTCCATTAGGCTTTAGAAAAATACATAGATTTTGTGCTTTAAACTTAAGTGATTTAAGTTCAGGCTGTGTTTCTGATATTTAAAGTGATATTAAAGTGATTTCTAAAAGTAAATCTGCACATACTGCTTCAGAAAGGTCCTTGGTGCTTGTGTGTAACAGTCTGAATGGTCCACATGTTGTCTTAATGTTTTTATAGAAGGGGCCCCTCCCACCAAGGGTGGTGTTTAGGATCTTTGATGGATGTTTGGCTTACAGCATGGCTTACAGAACTCTATTCAGTTCTTACAGTTTGTCCTGCAGTTGTATTTTGTTTGTTTTCTTGACACTGTTTTAAACGATAGAACAAACCTTTCAGGGATCAGCAGCCCTTCTAGATCTGATTTGTGAATTTTTTGCCTGATTTATTCTCTAAAAGACATCTTGGGTAAAAATAATTTTGTTAGGAGTTGTAAAATTATACACTTGCTTGTGCCATTAGAGTAAGTGATTTGTGTTCAGTTTCTAAGTGATTCTTCAGAAAACATGGTGTTCCATGTTTCTGTCACTGCTACTGGCAAAGTAGCATTTCCTAATATATGCAGCTAATGTGGTTTCTTCTCTAATAATCTCATATAGTTTCTAGAATAGCTGTATCCTCTTAATTATCTTTCAGATAGCCTGGCTTTACACAATTCCTTTATATAGGGACACTTGCAGATCCAGCTTCTGTTGTCACTGTTGTATCTGTGACATGAGTATTAAGGCCCATAATCATTTCAGTTTCTTAATTGATTGGTGATAAAAGTATAAGAGACAATATACTTGATCCTAAGAATAATGGAAAAAAAAGAAAAACCAGCAAATTTACAAGATTAGAAGAAGCTAGTAGCAGACAGTACAATGATAAAGGAGATAGGGTACCTTGAAAAGTACCAAAGCATTTTAATGTAAGTTGGGGGATTCAGAAGGAAGATATTTAAATATTACATGAAAATTAAGACAGGTTTAATTTCTGGGGCAGTTAGTAACTGTGGAAGATTAAAGTTGCTCAGCTTGTCTTAAGCTTAAAAACTATTCTTTGCTGAAGAAAGTTGGTAGCATAAGAATTTTATTCCATCAATATATTTATATTTCTTTTTAAGTAGCCCAAGTCATGTTTCTCAACATACCCTCTATCAGTCAAGTGGAACTGGTACACAAGGTAATCCCTATTTATCATTTCTAGACTAGAAAGCAGGGCTTATGATAGATTACAAATAGTAGCTTTTAATTTGGCTAAAGTATTGAGAAGACCAAAGATAATAATAATTGCTGAAGCTACTACTGTTTATAGAAATAATGTAGGCACAGGTATCCTATGTTATTCCAGTTGAGCTACATCTTTTCTTTGCCAATTGCCAACTTGATGATCTACTAAGGTTTTGTGCTGTCAGTTCATACAGGTTTGCTTGCTGTGCTATTTCTGGGTTCACTGGTCCTGGTTATTATGACTCTCTCAGAACTTATTCTTTGGACATAAACTTGATGCTTCTTAAGATGAGTTCAGTCTTAAGGGACTAGATAGAGCAATTAGAAAATAGCAGTTAGTCTTGAACCGGTACGAATTGTTTTTTTGTTTTTTTGTTTTTTTTTTTAAGTTTCCTTTACTTTCTTGTGGCTTATAAATATTCATCATAAGTAACACCTTTGCCTTTCTACATGGAAAGACACTTTGTCAGTAGGAAGAAGGCCACAGGAGAGCCAAATTGGTGAAGAATGACTGAACCTGTGGTCAATAGTTCTTCCCTAGAGAGGTCTGACAGGATTTTAAAAAGTTTATACTTCTGTCCTTCTCAGTTCATTGCACAGCTGCAGGAGAATTTGAACCATCCTTGAGTCTCTGTGGAGTTCCCCAAAGTGATGCCTCTTGTGATGTTCCAGAGGGCTCTGATGTTCACCATTCACCCATTTAAGTTAGCATAGCAGAGACCCAGCTCTTGCTTATTGTGGTCTCAGTAAAAATGGACATCATGTGGCCTTGAGTTCCTTCTAAGGCTGCAACATAGGAAGAAAAGTGAAAGAATGAGAACACAGCTTATTCATGTGTGAACTTAGAAAGAAAAGCATTCTAGTCCATCTTCAGAAATAGCTGAAATGGGGGCAAGGGGCAGGAGTGTGCTCCTAATACGCTCCCAGGGGTTAGTGCTGGGTGAACCAAGCTCTGTCTCAAGCCCCAAGTTTAGTGTATTTTTTTTCATAGCAGGTCCAAACAGAAACACTTGCTTTTTTTCTCTGGTTCTTTACTTATTTTTATCTGTTTTAAAAGGTTAATTTAATTTTCTTTGGCTTTTTCTTCTCTTTTGGGGGGAGGGGCTGTGGAATTAGTTTATGTAGAATTCATAGATGTTAGGATTTCTTTCTCTCTCTCTTTTTTTTTTTTTTTTTTTTTTGTTATTACTAAAATAGAGAAAAAACAAGATCCTGGGAAAACTAGGGCTTTGTTTTGGTTGACTTGGTGACATTATTCATTGGTCTGTTTTGAGTGCACAGTTACTTGTTTTTACTCTAATATGTTTTGAAGCTTGTTTATCTTTTAGCAGAAAAAGGCTAACTTAAGCAGTTGCTTTTGGAATCATGAATGATTTTCATTTCAAGTAGCCATGTATTGTAGTCACAAGTCCTAAATGATAAAAAGTATTTATTTCTGAGGTGGAAACAACTGGAGTAAGACTGGTTTGCATTATTTAATCCATATTCTACTTAATTTAAAATACAGGAGTTAAGAGCACATGCCATACTTGTAGGAGACCCAGCTTTGGTTCCCAGGTCCTGTATCAGGTGTTTCATATTTGCCTGTAACTCTGGTTTCAGGAGATCTGTTGCCTTATTTTGGCCTCTGCCAGCACCTGCATATACATGGTGCACACAAGCACAGGAACATAAACAACCACACAAAATCAAATAAAATGATAATGAAACCAGATTTGCTTATCTCTTGAGCATCTGTCATTTCTCCCCTTACACTCTTTCTACAAGGAATGATTTAGTGTCTGCCATGTGCTGCCTATAATAAATACAGCAATAGAGCACAAAAGATGAAAGAGAAAAATACCATTTCTGTCCTTTTGTGGAACTTTTAGTTCAGTGTGGCTACTAAGAGTTAAGTGTGTAGTACTGAAACTTGTAATGCATGAGTGGCATGAATGTTGTGATTTGTATTCTTGGAGATGTGGTAGGGCCAGCAGACATATAGAAAATGAATGTGGAGAACACATCAATTGAGCTTTGTGGATCAAGAAGAGTTCCCTGAAGAGAGGAACAACTAAATTACACCACAGTCTGAACCAGACCTGGATGAGGTGGCAATAGTGCTTTTAAACTCTTTGGATAAGATTGTTTCTTTTAGCTATGTCTCACAAGATAAGAAATTTGACTGTTTGCATGCAGTGTATTAATTTTTTATATACAGTATCATTCATTATGTTTGATTCATGGCCATCCTCATGTGAATTGAAAATGATGTAAGATTTTTCAAGTATTAAATATGATTAAGAAGAAATACCTGGATGTTCTAAATATTCATTATCTAATAATGAGTAATATTTATAACCTTAATCTTTCAAAGAAAAAAGAAAATTAGATTCTTTCTATATTCTTTCGATCTTTTATTTGTAGACTACAGCCTTAAACTAAGTCTGGTTCCTTTATAAGAAACTGACAGGCTAAGGCAGAGTGCTTTTCTAGCATGTGAAATGCTCAGGGTTCATTTTCCATGACTGCAAAAGTAAAAGGGTGGGAGAGGTCCACTCAAGAATTGTTGTATAGTGGTATGTTTATATAGTGGTATATTGGTTATTCTAGGTAGCATAAAGCCAGTTAGATTTATAGATAATGTCATAATTTAAACATGACTTCTCTTCAGATAACTTCTGTATGGATGATAGATACCTTAGCTTGTATTGAGTAAATGAGTTTACTTCATGTATAATTAGCTGCTCTTAACTAGTTCTTAATACAAGCAATAGATGGTCAGTGTTTTGTTTTCTTGTTTTGCCTTTTGTATGTTTGGTTTTGTCTTTGAAACATCTGTTTGATGCTGGTTGTATCTTTGAGTAAATTTTATTGCCTTTGTGGATGTCTTAGTGACCTGATAAAGGCTCTGTAGATTCTCTTAGTGTTGAGTTCTGTGGCATCTCTTCAGTCATTTTTGCTCAACATCTTCTATTTCTAGATTTCAGTCAGCTTTATAATATACAGATTTTCAACAAGCATATAATGCATCAAAGATGAGTTTCAGAGGAAGAAAGGATGAGCAGAAACAATTTTTATATCCTGTGAGTATGTGTGTTCGTGTTTGTTTGTTCAAACATATGCGTTAGGACATGTGCATGCTGTAGTGTAGTGTACCGGTGGATATCAGGACCTCCTGTGTATTAGTCAGGGTTACTATTGCTGTTAGGAAACACCATGACCAAAAGAAACTTGGGAAGGAGAGGGTCTTTTTGGCTTATGCCTGCACATTATAGTCCATCACATAAGGAAGTTGGGGTAGGAACTGAAATCAAGCTAGAACTTGAATGAGGAGCTGATGCAGAGGCTATAGAGGAGTGCTGCTTACTGGCTTGCTCCCAATGGCTTGCTCAGCCTGCTTTCTTATAGAACCCACGACCACAAGGCCAAGGTTGGCACCATCTGCCATTGACTGGGCCCTTCCCTATAAATCACTAATTAAGGAGATGCCATACAGGCTTGCCTACTGCCCAGTCTTATAGATAACATTTTCTCAATCAAGATTTCCTTCTCTCAGATGGCTATAGTGTATGCCAAGTTGACATTATACTAGCTAGCACATCAGGTGTCATTCCTTATCTTCTGCCTTGTTTGAAACAAGGTCTCCTTGTTGTTTGGTACACATCTTGCCTTAGGAGGATGTGGATTATAGACACACAGTTTTACACTTGTTCTGGGAATTCAGTCTCCCTCCCAGGCTTACATAGCAAGTCCTTTATCCACAGAGCCATCTACCCAACCCTTCCTTTCCATCTTTTCTTTTAAAAAGGATTTTATTTTCTTTCTGTGGTATGTGTATGTATATCACGTTGTGGGAAGTCCCTGGAGTTCAGAGGAGATTGTTGAGTCTCTTTAGAAATGGAGTTACAGGTAGCTATGTGGAATACTGGATATGGATGCTGAAACCAAACTCAGGTTCTTTGTAAAAGCAGGAAGTGCTCTGAACCATCTCTCCAGCTTTTTTTAACTGTTTTGATTTATATATGCCACATTATATAAATCATAGTATTGTTTTATGTTGGATTTAGAGGATTATTTTAAAAGAAAGCACTTTCTCATATGCAGTATAGGTGGGGTGTGTGTGTGTGTGTGTGTGTGTGTGTGTGTGTGTGTGTGTGTCCCCTCCTGTCTGTCTGAGAAGAAACTATTACCTACAGTTTCCATTTATCTGAACCTCTCTACTTGCTGAGTAATCTCATTGTGGCTTGGCAGATAGAGGAAAAAGTTCGGGTCTGCTTAATCATATAAATAATGCATTTGCTTCATTGTAAGCCTGCCATCCTTTTGCTTCTGTTTTTGAAATATTTGAAAACAAACTATTTGGAGAAACTTCAAAGACAGATTGGAGGCTTATGGATCTGCCCTCTTGACTCTCTTTGCATCTAAGCTTTGCTCATGTTTTTACTCTAGTCAGTCACCCAACCTTCATGGGTGACCTCATTGCTGGCATTGCTTTATGTGAAAGGCCTTTATGTCTGTGGTACTATACCATGCACCCAGTCATTCCTTTATGTCTAATTTCCATTAATATTTTATATTATAATAATATAATAATCCATTAATATTCTTTCCCTTTTAGAATTTTAGGTTGTATCCATGCTTTTTTTTTTCTCCTTGCTTGGTTTTGTCAATATAAGTGATTATTTAATGAGTATCTTTGATCAAAACTTGAGTTGTCTCTCTTTGGGGGTTATTTGAAGACTAATGAAGAGTAATACTGAACTAAGACTTAGTTTTGTCAGATAGCTGAAACATTGGGGATATGTTTGGGTGCATGATGATCTTTGATATTGAAAACTAATCAGTTACAGTAGTTTGAAATGGAAGCTGATCTATTTCTGGGAAATAAAAATATTCTACATGTAGATTAGCAGCAAGATTTTCTAGCTTAAACTTAGGCGATATTTAAATTCAATATGAGAGGAGAAATAATTATGTGTTTTAAGTTTCTGCAGAGTCGAAGCTGTTCTTAACCTTGACTCTGCAGATAAATGTTAACACAATCTCAAAAATCTAGAAAGAGCTAGAAAATAATGGTGTAGGTATTTGTGTTTGTCTGAAAGAGAGCTCCTGGCTCTTTACCAAACCCCCAGGGTTATTTATGTTTTAACATAACATAATATGTTATTTATGAGCAACAACAACAAAAAGATTTTATCAGTTTCAAACAATGTGTGGATGTTTAGTGTGAGGAAATGTACTCAGGTATGATGGTGAGAGTTGTGAATTTTATTCCTTTTTCCTTTTCACCAACCTAGTTCTTTTCTGATTATTAATCTACGATTACTTTCTTTAGCATATTCAGTTATGTTTGTAATAAATTTTAGATATCTTCCTTACTACACCCTCCCCCCCCAATAATTCTTTCTAGTTCTAGCAGAAAATTAGGAATCAAGGCATAGGGAATGTTATGCATTCTTCATGCTGATTCCATAACCAGTAGTAGTCTTCAGCATAGAAGGAAACAGCAGATTTTATGGAGTACACTGCTGTGATTAATCTCCATTAGGTCTATTGCCATGACCTTACAAATTAATAGCTATAATGGGAAACATCTCTGACACAATTTACTTAAATTCTAAAGTGTCAGTACTTGGAGAATAGAAACAAACCTTTAGGAGAATTTTTAAATGAACTAATACATTTACTAGTTTTAAACTTTGTAAGAAAAAATATTCAAAGTGCATTTTGGGGGGGGTGATGAAAATTTTGTGCAGAGACCCAAACTAGGCACTGAGATACTGAACTTGATCTATATTGGTTTTCCACAGAAAATTCCACAGGAATTTTGTATAAGGGAGTATTTGTTTCTATACCTCTAGATACCCACCTTATTTTCTTGGCAATTAGACGAGTTTTTAGATTTGCTGATTTCTTTTCTGTGCATCCTAAAAGACAAAGAGAGGAGGAAAATGAAGAAGTTGAATATCTGTACTAACGCTACAATAAAATGTGTTTTTTCAGCATCTTTTTATGCTGGCTTTTGTTAGATTTCTAAGGTGTACAGTGATGTTAATCTGTTTTATGATGGAACACATATAGACACACACAGCCTTCCTCAGGCTTATGTGAACTACTTGCCCTCGTATCCATGGGAGTTCATTCAACTATACTGTATTCCAACAGAGATTGGCATTTTTTTAAGCAGATCTTTTGTCTTCTAGCCTAGATCACAGCCATGTCTTATAACACTTGAGACCTTAAGACTTAGTATAATGGTTCTATTTCAACAACCTTGTACCAGAGGGAGTGTAGTCTTCCCATTAAAGGACATTCTATCTGTGTTTTTGTTGTTATTGTTTTGTTTTCCCAATCCCCTACATTATTTTAAAATATGCTGTTTAATGTGAACAGTTAACTATATTCATGGCAGGTACCATTTTTTTTTGTTCTTGGTATTATAATATATACTTGCCCGCCCACATACACCCTCTTCTGACTGTTGTAAGCACTGGCTAAAGCTGGCTAAGTACTTCAATGTAATAAAACTTAATAGTACAAAAGTACTTGCTCTAACAAGGGTTGATATGTGAGCTACATAGGTTCTGTGAGCTAAGAGACAGGCATCATTCCATCTAATTTTGGATATTGACATAAGCTTTGCAACATGAGAAGATGTATGGGTTTGGGAACATTCAGTCTGTGTTAAAACAAAACAACAACAGCAAAAACTTGGCTTTCCTGCAGTCAATATTTCAATTTTAATTTCTTTTGCAAGTTGTGGAGCTTAGACGTATTACTTAAGCTCTGCTTGTTTTTCACAGTCAACCAAATGATCATGTTTGCAAGTTGCAAGATTATTTTTGAAGATCTTATGAGAGTAAAAAGAGAGCCAGATATGAACCGCAGGGGCTCAGTGATGTGTGATAATCATTGTAATTAGTAAAGGTTAAGCTGGTCAATTCTAGATCAGCATGCAATTGACAGACCATAATGTTTTCTGGAATGTCTTCTTTTATTATTTCCCATCTCAAAATTGTTTACTAAGTGCTTGATAATCAAAATATCAGTCCCTACATTTAGACTGGTCTGCAAAAATATTCTACTGCCTTGATTGAAATGATTGATATAGTGAAATTAATGCCATTTGATGTAGTCAATATAAAGAGAGAATGTCCATATTACAAATCCAGAGTTTGGGTGGTTTCCTCTTTGGGTTCTTTAGCATTTACTCTATGTATGTAGATAGTTAATAAACTAAAAATTGACAGAGAGTAGGCAGAGAGTGAGAAAGAATGGATTCTAGTTCTCATAGAGCTTATGTTGTTGGGAGACAGACAGACCATAAAGAAACAGGAAGAAAGTAGGACATAGTGGGTCATGAGGGCTTAGAAAGAAATAACTGGTGAAGACAGATTTGAGAGTTCACTTTAGATGAAGTAGTTAAGAAAGCCCTCTCTGAATAAAGGTCTGAAGAATTGTTAAAAGCCTTCTCTGAGAAAAAGAATAAATAATTTATCCTAGTATTTGAATCATGAATACTTTGGACAATTATTGCAATTAAATATGTAGCCTAATAATATAATAATGATTCTGTAGTTACCTGTATTCCTGCCACAGATTTTCAGCTACTTTTCATCCCAACATGACACTCAGCTACCAATTTATGTATTTTGACTGATGCTAACTTCATGCTAGGCTATGCATATAAGAATCTATAGCCATTCTAGTCCACTACAGGATCCTATTAGAAAGAAGTAGGCTAACCATGGCACATGACTACAGGAAGAAGATACTCTGGGGCTCAAAGACTGGAAAGTAATTTAGTTGATATCTTTATTTTCTCCTGTGGTTTACAAGACAGAATCT
This sequence comes from Sigmodon hispidus, assembly GCA_004025045.1. NCBI lineage: Eukaryota > Metazoa > Chordata > Mammalia > Rodentia > Cricetidae > Sigmodon > Sigmodon hispidus. Next base: position 44,289 of record PVIH01016545.1, read on the forward strand.
CATTATGTAGCCCAGACTGGTTTCCACGTGCAAAGCAATTTCCCTAGCTTATGGGTTGTGATCACAGGGGCACAGGACAACTCCTAGATTTTTAAAAACTACTGAAAATGACTCATCACCTGTCTATCCTGATCTACCAAGTCTTACCATTCTCCTTTTTGGTACTAAGTTAGGCTATCAAAGGGAACCATTCATTTTTTTCTTCTTTCACACTGTATGCTTTGAAGCTTTGTAGAATTACAAAGAATAATTAACATATACCTAGCTACTTAGAACTTTGAATTTAGTCTTTATTTCAAAAACTAATATAGAGTGGTTATAGAAAAAGCAGAAGCTAACATGTGTTAGCAAAACGAACATTTAAAAATAAACCTCCAAATCATTTTCCACATATACATTTAAGAGATAGTTGGATCTTCATTCTGTGCTTATTTCTTAATTTTTTTAATTTTTCATAAGAAAATTTTGCAGTAGCTAATTAATATCTCATGTTTAATTTATAATATATTTAATCTTAAGTATCTTTCTTAAGAAATCTTTAAGCATACCCTTAATTATTGCCTTGGGCAAGATTCCCAGAAAAAAAAAAAAAAAATTCTGGGCATGCTTACTTTTAAACTTTTTTTTTTTTTCTGATTTTTTTTTCTCTTCTTTATTTTGTATTTATCAAAAAAAAAAACACAGTAAAAAGAATTTAAAATGTGGAAGAGTTAACAATAACTATACAGAGGATAAGAATGATAGGCATGGCTTATCAAGGGAAGAAATACAAATAAGATTGCTACACCTATATTTTCTTTGTGTTCATCTTTCCCTCTGAATTTTTTTTTTTCATCCCTGTAT
>PVIH01016546.1:0-45173 GCA_004025045.1 Sigmodon hispidus
GCATTGAATCTGTAGATTGCCTTTGGTAGAATTGCCATTTTTACTATGTTGATCCTACCAATCCAGGAACATGGGAGAGCTTTCCATTTTCTGATATCCTCTTCAATTTCTTTCTTCAATGATTTAAAATTTTTGTCAAATAGGTCTGTTACTTCTTTGGTTATAGTTACTTCAAGGTATTTAATACTATTTGCAGCTATTATGAAGGATAATGTTTCCCTTATTACTTTTTCAGTTCTTCTATCTTTAGTGTATAGAAGGGTTACTGATTTCTTTGAATTAATCTTGTATCCTGCTACATTGCTGAAGGTGTTTATCAGCTGTAGCAGTTCCTTGGAAGAATTTTGTGGGTCACTTATGTATACAATCATATCATCTGCAAATAGAGATAGCTTCACTTGTTCTTTTCCAATTTGTATCCCCTTAATCTCTTTTCATTCCCTTATTGCTTTAGCTAAAACTTCGAGAACTATATTGAATAGATAAGGGGAGAGAGGATATCCTTGTCTAGTTCCTGACTTTAGTAAGATTGCTTTGAGTTTTTCTCCATTAAGCTTGATACTGGCTGTTGGCTTCTTGTAAATCACCTTTATTATATTTAGGTATTCTCACTGTATTCCTGATCTCTCCAGGGCTTTAATCACAAAGGAGTGTTGGATTTTGTCAAAGGCTTTTCAGTATCTAAGGACATGATCATGTGTTTTTTTTTCCTTTAGCTTATTTATATGATGGATAACATTTACAATTTTTCATATGTTAAACTAGCCCTGAATTTATGGGGTGAAGACTACTTGGTCATGGTGGATGATATCTTTTATACATTGCTGTATACGGTTTGCCAAAATTTTGTTGAGTATTTTTGCATCAATATTCATGAGGGAAATTGGTTTGTAATTCTCCCTCTTTGTTGTGTCTTTGAGTGGCTTGGGTTTTAGTGTAATTGTGGTCTCATAAAAGGAATTTGGCAATATGCCTTCAGTTTCTACTGTGTGAAATAGTTTGAGGAGTAGTAATTCTTCTTTGAATGTCTGGTAGAATTCGGCACTAAAACCATCTAAACCAGGGCTTTTATTTTGGGGAAGGTTTTTAATGACAGCTTCAATTTCCTTAAGGGTTATAGGCCTGTTTAAGTAATTAATCTGGTCTTCATTTAATTTTGGTAGATTGTACCTGTCCAGAAAGCTGTCCATTTCTTCTAGGTTTTCCATTTTTGTGGAATACAAATTTTCAAAATATGATCTGATAATTCTCTGTATTTCCTGGGTGTCTGTTGTTATGTCCTCCTTTTCATACCCTAACCCTAACCTCTTTTAGACTCTTATTTCTCTGTTGAGTCCCTGTCTGTTTGATCTATCCGAAGTCTCCCACTCTTAGGGTGTAAGGATTGATGTGGGATTCGAGCTTTAGCAGTGTTTCTTTTACATAAGTAGGTGTTCTTATATTTGGGGCATAAATATTCAGGATTGAAATCTCCTCTTGACCAATTGTTCCTATGATGCATAAGTAGTGACCAACTTGGTCCCTTTTAATTGCTTTTAGCTTAAAGTGTAGTTTGTTAGATATTAGGATTGCAACCCCAGCTTGTTCCTTAGGACCATTTGACTGAAAAATCTTTTCCCAACCATTTATTCTAAGCCTGTGTTTGTCCTTTTGGTTGAGGTGTGTTTCTTGTAGGCAACAGATGGATGGCTTCTGCTGTTGTATCCATCTTGTTAATGTGTGACGTTTTATAGGAGAGTTGAGTCCATTGATTTTAAGGGAAATCAGTGACCATTGATTGATATTTCCTGCCATTTTTGGTGGTAAATTGTTTGTATTTCCTGTCTCTGGAGTGTTATTCTGTGGAATTATTGATTGTTTGTGATTTCGTGGGTGTATCTGGGGTCCTTAAGTTAGAGTTTTCCCTCTAATACTCTCTGTAGTGCTGTATTGGTAGATAGATATTCTTTCAGTCTGACTTTGTCCTGAAATATCTTGTTTACTCCATCTATGGTGATTGATAATTTTGCAGAGTATAGTATTCTAGTTCGGCAGCCATGCTTTTTTAGTGTCTGGATAACTTCTGACCACGTCCTTCTAGCTTTCATTGTTTCCATTGAATAGTCAGGCATTATTCTGATGGGTCTGCCTTTATATGTAAGTTGGCCCTTTTCTTTTGCAGCTCTTAAATTTTTTTCTTTGTTCTGTATGTTCTGTGGCTTGATTATAATGTGGCATGCTGACTTTTTGGGGGGGTCATATCTATTTGGTGTTCTGCAAGCTTCTTGTATCTTTATAGGCATTTCCTTCTTCAGGTTAGGGAAGTTTTCTTGTATGATTTTATTGAAAACATTATCTGTGCCTTTGAGCTGGTGTTCTTCTCCTTCTTCTATTCCTATTATTCTCAAATTAGGTCTTTTCATGGTGTCCCAGATTTCCTGAGCATTTTGAGTTATGACTTTTTTAGTTTTACTATTTTCTTTGACTGATATATCTATTTGAGCTACTGAGTCTTCCACTTCAGAGATTCTATCTTCCATCTCTTGAACTCTGTTTGTTATACTTGTATCTGTGGTTTCAGCTTTTTTCTTCAGATTTTCTATTTCCATCTTTGCCTCACTTTGTGCCTTTTTATTGCTTCTTATTCAGCTTTTAGTTCCTGGCATGTTTCTTTCATAGATTTGTTTATCTCTTCCAATGTTTTGTTTGTATTTTCTTCTATTTCTTTAAGTCTATTTTTTATAACTTCTTGAGAGCTTCGATTATCATCAAAAATGAATTTTTGGTGTTGCTTCCTTCTGTTTCCTCTTCATTGCTCAGTTCAGGTCTTGTATTTGTAGGACTGCCACTTTCTTCTGGAGTCACCTTGTTGTCCTTTATATTATTATGTAAGTTTTTGCAGTGGTGTCTGCCCATGGCTTCAGTGGTTCATGATTAGGTGGCTCCTGGTCAGTTGTGGCACTCAAGCCTGTGTGCCTCCTGTCACCTCTGAGGAAAAGATCTGCTCAATTACTGCTTCTGGACTGTGCAGGGGACTGAATTTCAAGTCTTCAATCTTTCTCTGTTTGACCAATTGGAGGTGGAGTGGTGGCTGTACAAACTCCCTGAACTGCAGTATGGGGGACCATGGCAGTCAAAATTTATCTCTGCCTGCTACGGAGTGCAATGGGACATGCTCTGCAGACAGCATCTAGTCTCGGAACCAGAACCAGAACCAGAACTGAAGGCAGCTCAAATCTCCCTGTCAGGGATACAGGTGCTTGGGCCTGCTGACCCCTCCTCACCTCTGGGCAGGGTCTGAGTCTGTCCTTCAGGGTCCCCCATCCTTATTTGTTCACTCAGTTGGAGGTGGGTAGCTGTACAAATTCCCTCAGCAGCAGCTTGGGGGACCGTGGCAGGCCAAGTTTATCTCTGCCTGCTCCAGAGTGTGCTGGGACATGCTCTGCAGATAGCACCCGGTCCCGGAACCCCTGTTGTTGTTTTTCAATTCATCTATGGCTAGGAATTGAAGACAAGGTGGCTTTTAATAAAAACCCAATAGAGGTGGATGCATTTCTGTGGTAGAACGCTTGCTTGTTACATGAAAGTTCTGACTTCAATATCCAGCAACTCAAACACAAATGACAAAACAAAGACACAATATGATTTTGTAGGATCACTTTGCTTAAATTGAATGGAATTACTTATCAACAATTTGTTCAGCTCTTGCTATTTACCATAAATAAGCATTAAAAAGCCACAGATAGGCTCCAGAGATGGCTCAGCAGTTTAGAGCACTGACTGTTCTTCTAGAGGACCTGAGTTTGATTCCCAGTATCCACATGGCAGGTAACAACTGTCTGTAATTCCAAGATCTGACACCCTTACACAGTTATACATGCAGGCGGAACACCAATTTGCATAAGAATAAAAATAAATATAAAAAGGCACAGATAAAGAATATTGTCATTTTGAAAGCCAAGGATTTAGGATATTTTAATCATAACTTAGTATTCCAAGTTCCAAATTTGCAGAAGTCAAAACTCTTACATTATGGCAGCTTACTACATATCCAAACCACAAATCTAGGAGCCACTGCTCTGCTTCCTGCCATCCCCTAAATTTAGTATTGAGAATCAAACCTAGTGACACTGCTGTGCACAGAGCTACTTGGAGTAATTCTTTATTCTCTCTTTCACCAAAATTTTATATTAGTAATCAAAATATATAAAAATGTAGTCCGAAGCACATTCATTTTGATGCAACAATGCGCTTAGTTTGTAAAAGATTTCGCGATCAATTATAAACTGCTTTTCACATTCCTTTGTTGTAACAGTTAACAAAGATAGTTAACAATGTTGATTCATAGAACTATTAGGGACAATTACAGAAATAAATGAGAAGTTTTTCGAGAATAATATTGCACATACTTGTTGTGCCCTGGTCATGAGGCCCCTGAAAAGACCACCAGAGACTCGAACTCTCTGAAATGCAAAAGCAAGGTTTATTGTATATTACAAGCCATGCGACAAGGACCTAATTCTGACACATAAATACACAGGCGTGACTGTGGCCAGTGGAGGTAGCTGCCCTTTTCACAAGCTGGGTTTTAACTGCAAAAAATCACAAGGTTAGGCAAGAATCACAAGGTTATACAAAATTTAAAAAGTTAGGAGAATCAAAAGGTTATTATTTTAGCTGGCTCTTTGCCAAGCCCTTTCTTTAACTACCTCCTCGGTTGGGTCTTTCTGGACTTTCTCCGGTTCTGAGACATTCTATGGATAATTAACTGTTACCAGTCCCTAAGCTATCTTTCTAGTCTTCTGAACTTTCTTCCTATGCAGACTTCAGGCTTATCTAGAAACTGAGAACTTTTGATCAAAAAATGGAGATGCTTTTCTAGTTCTTAAATACTTATTTACTAGTATTTATGTATTTTTGAAGTTCTGAAACTTGACTATAGTTTTAATATTTTTATTTAAAAAGGTTTCCACATATCTACCACTGTTCCCAGCCCCCTCCCTCCTCCAGTCCCTCTCATTCCTCTCTCAGACTCTTCCCTCCCAATCCCCCTATCCATTCCCCAAGGAAAGCGAGAAATTTCAAGGCAAGTTATTCCTTCTGGCATATTCAGATTAGGTAGTTCCCAGTCCCTCATCCCAGTATCAAGGCTGAGTTAGATATTCCTCTGTAAAGAATGGGCTCCAAGATATCAATTTATGCACTAGAATATACTCTAATTCAACTGCAAGAGGCCAACAACTGCCCCAAGCCATTTGACTGCTGTCTACTTTTGGATGGTTTAGTTCCTTTCCAAGAAGGTCCCTCAGTAATTATTTCTCAGTCAATGAGCTCCCAATAGCTCCCATCAGCTATTTCTGTTGGTCTCCTCCTCATGATCCTGATCTTTTTGCTTATGTTCTCTCCTCTCTAACTCTTCAGCTGAGCCTGAAGCTCAACCTGGTGCTTAGCTATGGATCTGTTTCTGCTGCTATCCAATGATGGATGAAAGTTCTATAATGATGCTTAGAGTGGTCATTTATTTGATTATATGTGAAGTCCTGTATAGCCACTCTCTCTACTATTGCTTTGACTACTAGCCAGGGGCTTCTTGTAGGTTTCTGGAGGTTTCCTTAGCACCTGGTTTTTTTTTTTTCTAACTCCAGAGTGGTTACCTCTATCAAGATATCCATTTCTTTTTTCTCCCTCTTTATAGCTGCACTCACTCAACCATCTCCTTCTCTCATGATTTGTTCCCACCTGTCCTTGCTCACTCCTCATTGTGATTCTAATTTACTCAGGAGATCTTCCCTATTTTCTCTTCCTAGGGGATGCATGGATATTTTTCTTTGGTTCTTCCTATTATCTAGCTGCTCAGGGGTTGTGGTTTTCAGCCTGGTTACCCTTTCCTTTATGTCTAAAATCCATGTATATCTAAAATCCACTTATGAGTGAGTATATACATTTCTGGGCCTGTGTTACCTCACTCAGAATGGTACTCCCCAAATCCATACACTTGCCTGTAAATTTTAGAATAGTAGGTTTGTTTTTTTTTTTTTTTTTCCTGCTGCTGTGTAAAGGTACCACAATATTTTACTGTACTCTTCTGTTGAGGAATATCTATGATTTTTCCAGGTTCTGACTATTACAAATAATGCCGCTATGAACATAGTTCAGATAATGCCCTTGGAGTTGACAATGTGTATCCTTTGGGTATATGCCCAAAAGTAGTATAGCAGGATCATTCAAAATATTGATTCACAGTTTTCTGAGGAACTGCAATGCTGCTTTCCAAAGTGACTGTACAAGATTAAACTTCTTCCATCAATGGAGGATTATTTCACTTGCTCCATATCCCCTCCAGTATAGACTGTCATCTATATTTTTGATCTTATCAATTCTGAGAGGTGTAAGATGGTATCTCATACTTCTTTTAATTTTAATCTCTCTGATGGCTAAGGCTGTTGTGATATTCTTTAAGTGTTTTAGCCACTTAAAATTCTTCTGTTGCAAATTCTATTTTAAGTTCTAAATCGTAATTTAGATTAATTTGGATTATTTGTTTGTTTTTGGCTGCTAGCTTCTTGAGTTCTCAATATATTTTTGAGATCATTCTTCTGTCACATGTAGGGTTGATGAAGATCTTTTTCTGTACTGTAGGCTATCATTTTGTCTTAGTGACCAAGTCATGTGCCCTAAAGAAACTTTTCAGTTTCAGAAGGTCCCATTCATTAATTGTTGTTTTTAGTGTTTGTGGCACTGATGTTATATTTAGAAAGTGGTTGCCTGTGACAATGTGTTCTTGGGCATTTCCCACATTCTATTCTATCAAGTTCAGTTTAACTATGTCTATGTTGAGGCCTTTGTTCCACATGGACTTTGGTTTTGTGCAGGGTGATAGGTATAGATCTCTTTGCATTCTTGTACATTCTACAATCCAGTTATGCCAGCACCATTTGTTGAAGGTTCTATCTTTTTCCACTGTATATTCTTGGTCTCTTTATCAAAAATCAGGTGCATATAGGTGTGTGAATTAAGGTTGGGGTCTTTAATTCCATTCCAGTGATCCACTAGTCTGTTTTTATGTCATTTCCAGGATGTTTTTATTGCTGTAACTCTACATTATATCTTGAACTCAGGAATGGTGATGCCTCCTATAATTCTATTATCAAACAAGATTGCTTTGGCAATCCTGAGTTTCTTGTTATTCCATGTGAAAATGAGTACTGATATTTTATTGTATGTGAAAAATTGTATTGGGATTTTGATGGGCATTGTATTGAATCTGAAGATTGAGATGGTAAGATTGCCATTTTTACTATGTTGTTCTTACCTATTGAGGAACTTGAAAGATCTTTCCATTTTCTGAATTTGTATTTTTAGTTTTTTTCTTCTGTGGCAAAAAGGTCTTGTTATAAAGGTCTACCACTTTGGTTAGAGTTACCCCAAAATATTTAATGCTATTTACAGCTATTATAAAGAGTAATGTTTCCCTGATTTCTTTTTCAGCTTTTTTATCTTCTGTGTATAGGAATGCTATTATGTTTATGATAATAAAAAATCTTGTACCCTGAGTTTTTCAGTAATTTTGAGTGTCACTAATATATACTATTATATCATCTGCAAATATTGATAGGTTGACTTTTTCATTCCAATTAGTTTTTTCTTAAATCTCCCTTTGTTCTTTTATTGCTTTAGCCAAATATTAGAGAACTATATTGAATAGATATAAAGACAGAGAATAGCCACATCTTATTTCTAAATTTAGTAAGAGTTCTTTGAGTTTATTTCCATGTAGTTTGATATTGGCTGTTGTCTTGCTATTTATTGCCTTTATTATATTTAAGTATTTTTCCTATATTCCTGATCTGTCCAGGACTTTTATTATGAAGGAGTGTTGTTTTTTGTCAAAGGCTATTTTCAGCATCTAAGGAGATGATAATGTGTTCTTTTTTTCTTTCAGGTTGTTTATATGATAGAGGACATTGACAGTTTTCCATGCATCTCTGTAATAAAGCCTACTTGAGTGTGAGTAATTTTTTTTGAGATGATCTAGAATTTGCTAGTATTTTATTGAGTATTTTTGCCTTGCTGGTCACAAGGGAGATTAGTCTATAATTCTCTCTCTCTCTCTCTTTCTTTTTTCTTTTTTTGATTGTGTCTTTTAGTGGATTGGGTGACTATAGCCTCATCAAAAGAGTTTAGCAATGTTCCTACAGTTTCTATTGTATGGAACAGTTTGAGGAGTATTGGTATTAGTTCTTTGAATGTCTGGTAGGATTCTACACTAAAACCATCTTGCCCTGAACATTTTTTTCTCAGGAGACTTTTAGTAACAGTTTCAATTTCTTTGGTTGTTACAGGTTGATTTAGGTCATTTACCTGGTCTTAATTTCATTTTGGTAAGTGGTTCCTATTATAGAAAGTAGTTCTTGTCTTTTAGGTTTTTCAGTTCAGTGAAATATTGGTTTTCAATGTATGACCTAATAATTCTCTGGATTTTTTGGGTGTCTGGTGTGAGGTCACCCTTTCCATTTCAGATTCTGTTAATTTGGATACTTTCTCTCTTTTTCTGTCTCTCTCTCTGTCTCTTGGTTTGCTTGGATAAGAATTTCTCTATTTCAATGACTTTTTCACAAAGAAGCAAAATTTGCTTAATTAACAATTGATTTTTATTGATATTATCACTGAGTTTTATTATTCTCAATTTCTGCTCCTTCTACCATTTTCAGCTGTGTGATAAGTTGCTTGTATGAAGTTCCTCTAGTTTTTTTGTATAGGCATCTAGTGCTATGAATTTTTGTTAGCACTGCTTTTATTTTGTCCAATAAGCTTGAGTATGTTGAGAATTTATTTTGGTGAATTTTTCCCAAGATGAATTAGGAATTTCCATTCTGATCTCTTTTGATTGATTTGACTTTGAATTCTATTTTGTTAGATATCAGGATGGCTACATCAGCTTGTTTTCTTAGGTCCATTTGATTGGAAAGTCTGTTCTCAAGCCTTTACTTTGAGCCAACAAAATTATGGATTCTCTTTTTGTATTGTGATGTTATCCTTTGTCTTTTTATAGGTGAATTGAGTTCATTTTATTGATGGAAATTAATGACAGTGGTTGTTATTTCCTATAATTTTTGGTGGTAGTATGTGTTTGTTTTCCTTCTGTGGGATTTTCTTCTTGTGTATTATGTATTGCTTGTGATTCCATGGGTGTATCTAGCTTCTTAGGTTGGAGTTTTCCTTCTAGTGCTTTCTTTCTCTGGGGCTAAACTTCTAGGTAGGTATTTTTTTAAATCTGGTTTTGTCATGAAATATCTTGTTCACTCCATATATATATATATTGATAGTTTTATATTGATAGTTTTGCAGGGTATAGTATTAGTATTGATATATATATATTGATATATATATATAGATAGTTTTATATTGATAGTTTTGCAGGGTATAGTATTCTGGGCTGGCAACCATGGTCTTTTTGTTTTTTTTTTTTTATAACATCTGATTAGAACCTTATGGCTTTCATTGTTTCCATTGAGTAATCTTGTGTTTTCTGATGGGTCTGCCTTTATAAGTATTTTGGTCTTTTTTCCTTGTAGTTCTTTCTTTCTTCATTCTCTATTCTTAGTGTTCTTCCTTTATTCTGTAGGTTTAGTGGCTTAATTATCATTTGGTGAGCAGTCTTTTTTGGGGGGCAGGGGTCTGGTCTATTTGATGTTCTGTAAGTTTTTTGTATCTTTATAGGTATTTTATTCTTTAGATTGGGAAAATTTTCTTTATGATTTTGTTGAATATAGTTTGGGTGCCTTTGAGCAGGTATTCTTCTCCTTCTTTAATTCTTATTATTTTCAGTTTTTGTTCTTTTATGGTGTCCCATATTTCCTGGATGTTTTGTGTTATGTCCTTAATGATTTTAATGGTTTTTATGACTGAAATATCTATTTCTACCATTGAATCTTCCACATCAGAGGTACTTTTTGTCATCTCTTGTATTCTGTTGGTCATACTTGCATCTTTAGTTCTGATTTCTTAATTCAGATTTTTTATTTTCAGCATTGCTTTGGTTTATTTCTTCTTTATTGCTTCTATTGTAGTATTTAAATCTTAAAATATTTCTTTTACCTATTTGATTTTTTTTTTGTTTTCTTGAATTAATTTTCTATCAAGAATTTTTGATCCTTTCCATTTTTTTTGTCTTTCCTTCTATTTCTTTAAGGGAATTATTTATTTCCTCTTTTAAGTCTTCTATTATCTTCATAAAGTTGTTTTTAAGATCATTTCTTTTTGCTTCTTCTTCATTGTCACGATCAGTTCTTGTTGTAGAAGCACCAGATTCTTTATGTTGTTACAAGTATTCTTGACTTATTGATTGTGTCATTGGCCTTAAAGAAGCTTCTCAGTTTCAGGAGGTTCCACTTATTGATTGATGTTCTTAGTTTCTGTGCTACTGGTGTTACATCTGGAAAGTGTTCACCTGTGCCAAAGCATTGGAGGCATTTCCCACTTTCTTTCTTCTTCTTCTTCTTCTTCTTCTTCTTCTTCTTCTTCTTCTTCTTCTTTTTTTTTTAAATCAAGTTTAGTGTAGCTGTTTAAGTTGAGGTCTTTGATCCACTAGGATTTGTGTTTTGTGCAGGGTGATAGTTGTGAATCTATTTGCATTTTTTTCAGCATTTGTGATTCTTTATTTCCTCATACAACACATAAAAACATAAAATGCAAAATAAATTGGCTACCTCTGATCTTTACAGAAAACACCAACATTACAATGTAGCCCTCAAAGTTCATTTTCTAATTCCCAGGCTCATAGCTTTCTCCTAAGGGTTTATTTATGTGTAATACAAATAAATCATGTTTCTTGGGAAAACCTATTTGCATTTTTGTACACACTACCATCCAAGCAGTTATGCCAACACCATTTGTTAAAAACACTATTTTTTTTCCATTGTTGCCTCTTTGTCAAAAATCAGGTGTTCATAGGTGTGTGGGTGAATGTCAGGGTCTTCAATTGGATTCCCTTGAACCACAAATTGGTTTTTATTCAGTACCAGGCTACTAATTTTTTTGAGTTAATCTTTTGTCCTGCTACATTGTTGAAGGTGTTTATCACATGCAAGAGTTCCCTGGTAGAATTTTGTGGGTCTCTTACATATACAATCATATCATCTGCAAATATCACTTTTTTTTTCTAATTTGTATTCTCACAATCTCCTTTAATTCTCTTATTATTTTAGCTAAAACTTTGAGAACTACATTGAATAGTTAAGGGGAGAGGGAACAGTCTTGTCTTCTTCCTGATTTTAATGAGATTGCTTTGAGTTTTTCTCCACTTAGTTCAAAGTTGGCCACTAGCTTGTCGTAAATTGCCTTTATTATATTTAGGCATTTTCCCTGTATTCTTGATCTCTTCAGGACTTTTATCATAAAGGAGTGTTGGATTTTGTCAAAGGCTTTTTTAGCATCTAAGGAGATGATCATGTGATTTTTTTTTCAATTTGTTTATATGATGGATGACATTTACAGTTTATTTGTATGTTGAACCATCCCTGAATTTATGGAATGAAGTCTACTTGATAGTGGGGGATGATGTTTTTCATATGTTGTTGTATTTGGTTGCCAGAATATTGTTGAGAATTTTTCCATCAATGTTCATGAGGAAGATTGGTATATAATTCTCTTTTATAGTTGAATCTTTGAGTGGCTTGAGTATCAGGGTGATTGCGGCCTCACAAAAAGTGTTTGAGAGTGCTTTTTCATTTTCTACTGTATGGAACAGTTTTTTGAGTATTGGTATTAGTTCTTCTTTGAATGGTAGAATTATGCACTAAAGCGTTCTGGTCCTGGGCATTTTTTATTTGGGAGACTTTTAATAACAGCCTCAATTTCCTTTATGGTTATAGGTCTGTTTAGGTCTTTATCTGATCTTGATTTTAATTTTGGTAATTGGTACATGTTCAGAAAGCTATCCATTTCTTTTACTCATTCGATTTTAGTAGAGAATATGTTTTCAAAGTATGACCTGATAATTCTCTGGATTTCCTGGGTGTCTGTTGTTATGTCTCCCTTTTCATTTCTGATTCTGTTAATTTGGATACTCTCTTTCTCCACCTTTTGATTAGTTTGGATAAGGATATGTCTATCTTGTTGACATTTTCAAGAGCCAACTCTTAGATTCATTGTATTGTTGTATTGTTCTCTTTGCTTCTATTGTGCTCATTTCAGCCTAAGTTTGATTATTTTCTGCTGTCTACCCCTTCTAGGTGAGTTTGCTTCTAATTGTTCTAAAGTTCTAAGCTGTACTGTTAGGCATCATGTGTGAGATTTCGCCTGGTTTTTCATATAGGCATCTAGTGCTATGAATTTTCCTCTTAAGATTGCATTCATTGTATGCCATAAGTTTGGGTATGTTGTGGACTCATTTTCATTAAATACTAGGAAGTCTTTGATTTCTTTATTAACTTTTTCCTTGACCCAGAAGTTGTTCAATCTAGAGATGCTCAGTTCCCATGAGTTTGTAGGCTTTCTGTGATTTTTATCATTGTTGAATTCTAACTTTAGAGCATAGTAATTTGATATGATATAAGAGTTATTCCCATATTTTGTACCTATTTATATTTGCTTTGTGACAAAGAATGTGCTCAATTTTAGAGAAAGATCCATGGTATGCTGAGAAATATGTATATTCTTTTGTGTTTGAGTAGAATATTCTGTAAATATCTATTAAGTTCATTTGCATCATAACATGAGATGCCTTATTTCTCTGTTGAGTCTCTGATTGACTTATCCAAGAGTAAAAGTGGGGTATTGAATTTTCCCACTATTAGAGTGTAATGTTTGATGTGGGGTTTAAGCTTTAGTAGTGTTTCTTTTACATATGTAAGTGCCCTTATATTAGGGGCATAAATATTCAGGATTGAGTTCTCATCTTGATTAATTTTTTTTAATGATGAATAAATAATGTCCCTCTTTGTCTCTTCTGCTTGATTTGAGTTTAAAGTCTATTTTGTTAGATATGTAAATGGCTACACCAGCTTCTTTCTTAGGACCATTTGATTGGAAAGTCTTTTTCCTAACCCTTTACTTTCAGCTTGTGTTTGTCTTTGAAGTTGAGGTGTATTTCTTGTATACAGCAAAAGAATGGCTTCTGTTTTTGTATCTATCATGTTACAATAGATGAATTTTTATAGGTCAATTTATATTGAAGGATATTAGTGACCAATGATTGTTATTTCCTGGGGGAACCATTGGGAAGAGGAGTTAGGCCCTCCATTGTAGGCAACCGTAGAATGACATGGGCTGTATATATAGCCTTGGTATGAGATTGTGTTTCTTTTTTTTTTTTTTTTCTTATTTATTTGTATTTATCAAAAAAAACCAGTAAAATGAATTTAAAATGCTGAAAAGATAACAATAACTATAAAGAAGATAAAAATCATAAGCATGACTTATCAAGGGTGATAATGCAAATAAGATTGCTACACATATATTTACTTTGTGTTCAGCTTTCCCTCTGAATTTTTTTTTCCATCCCTGTATATCCTTATTCAAGGTCCTTTCCCCCTCCCACCACATCAGGTCATTTTTCTTCTCTGCAACTCCCCATCCCCTCCCTGGGCAGGGAGCAGACAGTCCTATGGTCACACTGACCCAATAATGCTTGGATCAGTATCCACTCCTGGCCAAATCCAGTTTTGTCCCCCCTCCCTCAAGAGTGAGTCAGGTGTTCCTATAGTTGGACTGGGGTTTGAAGGGTCAGTCCAGGGTGTTTCTGATCCCAAGCTGTTCAGTGGTTGTGGTTTGCCGCGTGGGCAGGCTTGGCTTTTTTCTTGTTTGTTTGTTTAGAGACCACTAATGAGTGAGTATATCCCCTGCTGCACCTCAGAGCCCATTGCCTTCATGGGAACACCTATCTCAGTCCTGATATCAGGATGAGGAAATCAGACTTGCCTGGTTTTTATGTGTCATACTAAGCTGACCCACCTTGGGACTTCTTACACTTTGCAGGGGACGGTATAGGGAAGGAGAATAAAGACTGATCGGGGGGAGCAAGAGGATATATGGATAAAAAAACCTTTATTTTATAAATAAAAAGTTAAAAAAGACCTCTTCATATATCCTGATTTTATAATATAAATCATTTATAACATAAATCCTTTCTTTTTAAAAAAATATTTATTTTTATTTATGTGAATTAATGGGTTTTGCCTGCATCTATAACTGTGTAAGGGTGTCAGATCTTGGAATTAGACAGTTGTTAGTTGCCATGTGGATGCTGGGAATCAAACTCAGGTCCTCAGTAAGAACAGTCAGTGCTCTTAACTGCTGAGCCATCTCTCCAGCCCCCATAAATCCTTTCTTATGTGAGCTAGAAGAATATGAGCTAGAAGTTGGATTAGTAGGAGAGAGAATGCATTTAAAACATCACCAGCACAATAATACCACTGAAAGCAAGAAACTAGACACCTGGCATAGAGTTCAATTAGCAGAGTGTTTCTTTCTCTCAATTGATTTTGACAGTGATATTTTATCCCAGAAACAGAATCTGTAAGGCATAGAGTTTGCCAGTATGATAGACTGTGGGTAGTGTGCCATATAGGGATATTCTATTCTTCCTCATTAAGCATGGGGATTACTGACTACTGTGACAGTCTTTCTTTTGTTAAATGCTGGGGATCTGAATTTAGGTTCACACATTTGTGTAGCAAGCACTTTAATCACCATTAGCCTAGTCTGTATTGTGCATTTTCTAAATAAATTATACTATTTTAGATTTGTGTGACCACAGTAAGGTACCCAGTAAACATCTCTAGATAGTTAATGGCTCAACTAGAAAATATATTTTATGACTTTTGTAGGTAACTATTGTTGTAAAACTGCAGTAAACTAGCACCAAATTCAGAATACAGAGAGAAAAAAATTGAGACCTCACTATATGTACCAAATTCAAGCCAAGAAAAAGGCTACAATTAAGAATAGCAACTTTTATTTGAAAATACCACAAGCTTGTGTTGGATTAGATGAGAACTCATGTTAAGAGTATATAATTCTATAAGGTCTCTTGCAATCTAAAGAAAATCTTTCTGTCATTATATATTTTTGACTTGGTAGGAATAATCTGATATCAACACCCATGTTTGAAATACTCAGTTCCTTCAAATAGTTATTTATGTTGGGTATCTCTCAGGGAAATTCTTCAATTTTAATTGCAACAGATACTTTTTATCAGGTCAGCAGAGTTCAATAATGAGAACCAAGTTACTTTCATGCATTAATTAAAATATAAAGTTAAAATCTCTTTATTATATTTCTAATCATTCTCTAAATTTAAGATTTAAAAAAATATTTTAATATTGATATGGTAAGAATTTCAAAAAAATTCTAAGTCACAAAATAAATGATTATTTAGAAAATATAATATCTAAAATAAATAAACTATCTTTATATAATTCAAGGCCTTGTTTAATTTTTAAATAAAAAATTCTTACTGGTCACATAAAGAAATATTTTATAATGTAGTCCAAGAATTATTTAAGCAAAATTAAATGAGTTGACTGAAATTATAAGTCACTGACCATTAAGAATTCTCATTTTTAATGAAATAGAAATTTCTCATTTCTAAATTGGTGAAAAATAATATATTTTCTTTTCAAAAATAATAATTGGAATTATGTATGATATTATAAGGGCACTGAAAATGCTTAGATGTTTTACCAAATATTTTTTATGTGACCCTGAGAAAGTTAATATAATTTTTGAGACTAATACATTATTAATTTTTCTTTACCTTAGAAAGATTAACAATTAAAATTACATTAAAATGTTGAAGGCTTTAAAAGTAATCATACTATTATGGAAAGAACTGTGATCTGAGGGTTGGGACTGTAGAGCTGAGGTAGGATACTTCACAATGCAAGGGCCAGTTTTCAAATATCTGTAAGACGCAATGAAAACTATGGTAAGTCTTGTGGGAAAACATCTGAATTTGATTGACAACTTCCCTTCACCATTTGGATAAGTAGGTAATGCATTTATTTGTTTTCTAAATGATCTTATGTCTTCCATTTTTCCTGAGCACTGGCTAACATAACTTTTTTTAGGTATTATCTACTGAGAACAGTAGATTTTTATCTATTAAAGACAACATTAAACATCAAATCAAAATTCTGACCCTGATAAAAAAGAAACAAAAACATATTCTTTAAATTTATACTTCAAATTGTATTTGTACTATTTTATGGATTTTGTTGTATATCTCTACACAGATAGTAAAATTGGATTTATAAGTGAGATCTTCCAAAGTCTAAGACTCATTTTATAGCAGATAGTTGAAATTACTAATTTATTTTAAAAATGTATTACTTTGTCACTCAATCCAAGAGTCATTGAATATGTACTAGAAATAGTAATGACCCACACAAATCAACCATGATCCTAAAATGTAAATATCTCTCTAGAAAAAAGTGGACTCATGTAAGTGTAAACTCTGGATTGTCAACCCATTCTTTCTCTGCCATTCCTTTTATACATACAGATGTAAACATTATAAGAGAGTACATTTCTCTCTTATTCTCAGACACACTGGCTTCGCTGATTTTCTGACAGGACTATTTTCCAAATACAAAAACCGTAGGTATTATTTTCCATAATGAGACAAATTCTGAAAGTTTGCTAATTATAAAGACCATCTCTTCAGATTGAAGTCCAGGTCTTTTTATAAGATAGAAAATCACCATTTCTCACTCACTTTTCTTAAGTTCTCCTTTGTGAAATAATACATTTTCCTACAGTAGAGTCTCATGGTTATATTGGAGTTATAGAAATGAAGGTTACAGAAAACAAAAGTAAAGCAGAATATACATTTTAAAAACAACCTTTTGTGACCTGTCTCTACTGACATCTGTAGGGCCAAAATTATAGTGAATTTCACATTCTTAGAAAAGAAAATGAGAGCCAGCACACAGCAGACTAAGAAAAGGGAGACACACTGCCCAGCCCAAGGTGAGATTCCTGTCTTTAGGATCCTTGCCATGGGAAACAGCCCTTCCAACCCCATCCTTAACTCCACCCCTGCTTAGCTCTGCTCTAAATTCAGGCCAGCATGGAAAACCCCAACACACTCAAAAATCCAACCCATTTCTCAACTCAAGCTATCTGCCAAAGTGCTCAGCAGCAAACAAAAACCCATAGAACCCCATCCCACATCAGACTAAAGGACTAAGAGACTAAGAGAACTCCTCACTTCCTATAAGACCAAAAACAGCTACCAGAGGTCCCAAGTTTCTCAGCACCTACTGGATCAAAAATGATGAGGCCCACAGTGTGTCAGGACTTGTGAGAATAGGAGTAGTTACTGTGACACAGAATAAACTACCTTCAAGTGGACAAATAACCCATATTAAACCAAAAGAGGCTTCCTGAGACACAGACACACCCAGAACAGATTGCACCAAAATCAGATCTCTGAGATACAAACACATACTGCAGTAAAAGGAAGAAGCAATGGGCAGATGCCTGTGCTAGCACACATATAACAACATAAATAACAACATGGCACCATCAGAATCTGTTGGTTCTACAACATCAAGACCTTAGCATGGCAATGCAAAATAAGCAGAAGGAAATCACCTTAAAAACAAATTTATGAAGACAATAGAAGCCTTAAAAGATGTTATAAAAATTCCCTTAAAGAAATAATAAAGACATCAAAAAAAAAAAAAGGGAGAGATAAACAAGTACCTGAAAAATAATAAAGAAAGCCAAGGGAAAAATATCTAATCAAATAGGTGAAGAAATGAAAGATTTAAAAATTGAGTAAGAAAAAGATGACACAAACTGAGGTATTGCTGGAATAGAAAATCTGCAGAAACAAACCAGAACTGCAGCTGCAAGCATAAGCAACAGAATGCAAGAGATGGAAGAGAGAATCTATGAAGTAAAGATTTAATAGTGGAAATAGATATGTCAGTCAAAGTAAACTCAAAGACCAAAAAGTCATAACACAAAATGTCCAGGAAATATGGAACATCATGGGGAAACCAAACCTGGAAATAATTAGAATAAAGGAAGGAGAAAAATTCCAGCTCAAAGACACAGAAAATATACTCAAGAACATCATAAAAAAAACTTTTCTAACCAAAAGAAGGAAATAGCTAGGAAGCTACAAGAAACTTACAGAATACTGAATAGACCAGACCCTCTAAAGAAAATCTGCTCACCACATAACAATCAAGCCACTAAACCTACAGAATAATGAAAGAATACTAAGAGCTGCAAAGGAAAAAGGCCATGTTACCTAAAAAGGCGACCCATTAGAATAACACCAGATTTCTCAGTGGACACAATGAAAGCCAGAATTTCCTGGTCAGACGTTATACAGATACC
This sequence comes from Sigmodon hispidus, assembly GCA_004025045.1. Taxonomy (NCBI): domain Eukaryota; kingdom Metazoa; phylum Chordata; class Mammalia; order Rodentia; family Cricetidae; genus Sigmodon; species Sigmodon hispidus. Next base: position 18,334 of record PVIH01016546.1, read on the forward strand.
AAAAGAATATGCTTGCTAGTCCAGACTACCATACCCTGCAAAAAAAGCAATAACCTTAGATGAAGTAAACAGAATATTTCATGACAAAACCAGATTTGAACAATACCTATCCACAGGTCTGGTTGTACGAAAGTACTAGAGGGAAAACTCCAACCTAAGGAAGCTAGATATACCTGTGAAATCACAAGCAATAATAATCCCACAGAAGAAAAACCCAAAGAAGGGGAGCACATATATACTCCCACCAAAAATAAGAGAAAATAACAATCACTGGTCATTAATATCCCTTAATGTCAATGGGCTCAATTCCCCTGTAAAAAGACACATGGTAACACAATGGATACAAAAATAGAATCTATCCTTCTGCTGCAAAGAAGAGACACATTTCAACTTCAAAGACAAGCACTGGCTTAGAATAAAGCGTTGGGAAAAGAAATTCTAATCAAATGAACCTAAGAAACAAGCTAGTGAAGCCATCCTAATATCTAACAAAATAAACTTTAAACTAAAATTAATCAAAAGAGACCAGGACATACAGCACTTATTTATCTCAGAAAAAGTTCAGTGAGATGAAGTCTCAATTCTGAATATTTATGCCCCCAATATGAGGGCAACTACACATGTAAAAGAAAAACTACTAAAACTTAAATCTTATATCAAATCACACAGATTAATATTGAAAGGCTTTAATACCCCACTCTCACTAATGGATAGGTCTAACAGAAAGAAACTGTCAAAATAAACAACATGAAAAATAAACCAAATGGGGGGCTGGAGAAATGGCTCAGAGGTTAAGAACACTGACTGTTCTTCCAGATGTCCTGAGTTCAATTCTCAGCAACCACATGGTGGCTCACAACCATCTACAATGAGATCTGTACACTATATACATAATAAATAAAAAGAAAAATAAACCAAATGATTATATCCTTAGATGCTGAAAAAGCCTTTCACAAAATCCAAAATACTCAACTTTGTATGGAATAACAGATAACTCAGAATTACCAAAATAATCTTGTTTAATAATAGAACTTTATGAGGCATTATTAACTCTGACTTCAAGTTATACTATACAGCTACAGAGAACAGCCTGCTACTGGCATAAAAGCAGACTTGTGGATCAATGGAATTGAATTAAAACACCCTACCTTAAGTCACACACCTATGAACACCTGATTTTTGACAAAGAGGTCAAAAATATACAACGGAAAAAAGATAATATATTTAACAAATGGTGCTTGTATAACTGGATGGTAGTATGTAGAAGAATATAAATAGATCCATATCTATCACCCTGCACAAAACTCAAATTCAAGTGGATCAAAGACCTCAGTATAAACCCAGCTACACTGAACTTGATAGAAAAGAATGTGGAAAATAACCTTCAATGTGTTGGTATAGGTCACAACTTCCTAAATATAAAACCTGTAGCATAGACACTAAAAACAACAATTAAAAAATGAAACCTCCTGGAATTGAGAAACTTCTGTAAGGCAAAGGACATGGTCAATAAGACAAAAAGACAGCCTACAGAATAAAAAAAGCTCTTTACCAACCAACCCTATATGTGACAAAGGACTGCTCTCTAACATATATAGAGAACTCAAGAAACTAGAGGCCAAAATCCCTAATGATTCTATTAAAAATGTGGTTCAGAGCTAAAAAGGGAATTCTCCAACAGAAGAATTACAAATCACTGAAAGACACTTAAATAATTGCTCAACATCTTTAGCCATCAGAAAAAATGCAAGTCACAACTTTGAGATTTCATTTTATACATTTCCAAAAGGCTATAATCAAAAATACAGATTACAGCCTCTGCTGGAGGGAATGTAGAACAAAGAGAGAACATTCCTTTATTGCTGATGGGAGTATAAACACAGGCCCAGAAAGATAGATATGGTATATACTCACTCATAATTGGATTTTAGATAAAAAAAAAATCATATCCAGGATGCAAACTACAACCCCTTAATAGCTTGTTAACAGAAGAAACTTAAGGGAAACATCAAGGAATCCCCCTGGGAAGGGGAAACAGAGAAGATCTCCTGAGTAAATTGGGATCTTAATAGGGAGTTAGCAAGGACAGGTGAGAACACATCATGAAAGAAGGAGATGGTTGAGTAAGTGAGGCAACAAAGAGGGTAAGACCCCAAGCAATAGTAGAGAGGGTGCCTAAACAGGACTTCTGCTATAATCAAATGAATGACCACCCTAACTGTCACTATAGAACCTTTGTCCATCAGTGGATAGAGGCAGAAGCAGAGATCCACAGCTAAGTACCAGGTTGAGCTCTCAGTCCAGCTGAAGAGAGAGAGGAGAGAGTAAATGAGCAAAGGGTCCAGATCATGAGGAGGAGATCCACAGAGATGGCTGACTGGAGCTATTGGGACTTCACTGAATCAGAAACAACTGCTGAGGATCCTTCAGGGAAAGGAACTGAACTCTCCCAACATAGATGACTGTCAAATGGCATGGGGAGTTTGTGGAGTCTCTTGGAGTAGGGTCAGCGTATGTTCCTATGCATAAACTGTCATCTTAGAGCTCATTCTCTACAGATGATCTGCTAACCTAGCCTTAGTACTGGGATGAGACTCCCGGTACCTACCTCACCTGGATATTTCAGACTGAACTGACTCACCTTGTAATTCCTTGCCCTTTGGGGGGAATAAATGGGGTGTTAAGGTGCAGCAAGCTGAGGGGGACTAGGAGAAACAGGTAGGAGGGAAGGAAAGAGGAGCAGTGCTATATATGGAAAAAAAACACTAGTTAAATGAATTTCTAAAATGTAAAAGTAAAAGTGGGAAACAGTCAAAAAACAGTCTCAGCTCTGTGATTCCATGTCTGAACATAAAGACAATACAGGAAGGGAAACAATCTAAACATAGTTGAACCATAAACATAATGAAAAGAGAATGTCTTTTCCAGTCTGAGCATGACAGAGAGTACCTTATATGGAAAAGTTTATGTAGGTGGTTGTATACACTTTAGAATACAGACACCATTAAAACCAGAAAACTTGTATCTCCAGGAAATGGAATTATAGACTATTGTGAGCAGTCAAACACAGGAGTTGGTTATTAAACCTGTATCATTCCTGGAAATGTGTGTGTGTGTGTGTGTGTGTGTGTGTGTATAAGCGTGTATGTGAGAATTACTTTCATTTGCTATATTTCATATTCATATTTCATATTCTGAAATGGCACAGAAGTTTCTCTCACTTCACTGTCCAATAGAAAGTACATGGTTTGTGTTTATGTCACACTTATCACACTTTTATGTCACAATCACACATTTCACAATTTGTCTAAAATGATACATGAAATATCTATATGCATTAATATGAAGGTATCAACATATTCTGTAGCTTAGGATAATCGTAAATATTGTTATATGTCATTAATTTTATAGTATTCTTTTACTTAAAGTAACATAGATGAGTAATATACTTTACATAATTTGAACTTATAAATATAGATTTTTCTTCTAGTAAGTATCAATTCCTTATTGCTTACCCACAAATCAACCATTTTTTATTTGGTTTTGTGGCACATATTTTGCTGTCTTAAAAAACAACTGCTTACAATTTACCAAAATACTAAAATCTTGCAGGACCACTGAAAATAGAAGGGGCATTAACAGTGAGTCCCACGTGATAGTCAGCAACACCTATTTACCACAAGATTTCAACAAACATAATCTGACATAAAATTATAAACTTAATTAAAATATTATGATTTTGTACTTGTAGTTTTGTAACTCAATTGTATGGTTTGCAGTTTTGAGCAATAACAAGATGCTGCAATGTCAAAAGACTGGACAGGAGTGAGAACCTTTTTTTAGGCTTGTGATTTTCAAAACATTCCAAAGCATGCAAACCCAGCTAGATTTTTTTTAATGTACATCCTTCTGGATAAATGCTCCTTCTAAGTAATAGAGTGGATAATATCCTGAATAAGAGTATTGTTGGCATGAGAATGGCGTGCCAACGATATCATAGTCTCAGACCCATGGAAAGGGAAAAGCCTTCCCCAAATTAGGCTAAGTGAAATGCATGATCTCCCAGTGATCTAAGTATAGATGCTGATATAATGTTCACAAAATACCAACTGTAGCTTCCTCTTCCTGCTTACTGCATCCTGAGACTAGAGTTTAAAGATGAGATAACCCATCTGCTTCTTTAGCTGGATTTAATAAGCTCACCATCTCTCTTAACTTTATAAAATATACATGCTGAGAAGCCAGGCTGCTATTGCACCTCCATAAGAGGTAATTGTCCACCAGATTCCAGATTTTTTATGTGTGTATCTGTTGGTTCTTTATTTCTTGTCAACCTTAAAGCCCTGCAGTTTGTGTCATTTCATTATTGTCTGTGTGGTTGTTTTAGTTCCTACCCACAGCATCTATGAGACATTGGGCCTGATACAATCTCTCTGCTGAAGCATGGTGTGTTCACTGTCTTCCTAATGCACTGTTCTCTAGTGTCTAGTATAGCCAGACATTCTTTGAACTGTCAGCTCCTGAATAATGACACGGAGATTTATTAACTATAAACATTTAGCCCTACTTTGGACTTGATTTCCACTAGACCTTAAAACTTAAATTAGCCATTTTTTTTTCCTTTCTCATTTATTTATAAAAAAGGTCTTTTTATCCCTGTTCCCCTCCCCTTCCTTCTCCCAATCACTTCCAGTCAGCTTTCAGCCTCTAGCCTTCCCATTCCCCATTCCACTCCCTCACCCCAAAAAGGACAAGAAGTCTCAAGGTGGGTCAGCTCATCATGGCTCATGCACTTCAGGCAACTATGATTTCCTCATCCCAGTATCAAGATTAGGTTAGTTGTTTTTCTGCAAGGAATGAGCTCCAAGGTGCCAGCCAACACACAGGGACACAGTCTGATCCCACCCCTGGATGCTCCACACACTAACCATGCTAACAGTTGCTTACCCTTGGAGGGTCTACCTCCTTTTCCAGATCGTTTCCCAGTGGCTATTCTTGATTCAGTGAGCTCCCCAGACCTCTAGCCAGCCATTTCTGTGGGAATTTTCCTCATAATCTCCATCCCCTTGCTCATACAGACACTACTTACTCCCCTCAAGAGCTTAGCCTAGTGCTCAGCCATGGATCTCTGCTTCACCTCTGCTCATTGTTGAATATAGGTTTTATGATAACACTTAGGTGGTTATTCATTTGAGTATAAGGGAAATCCTGTCTAGGCACCCTTTCACTATTGGTTGGAGACCTAGTAAGAGATAACCTGTGAGTTCTTAAATGTTTTTCTAGCACCCAGTCTCTTTTCAACCCCACATTGGCTTCCTCTATCAAAATCTCCATCTCTTTTGTGATCTCTCCCTCTTTGTTGCTTTTCTCACTCAACCATCTCCTTCTCTCATGATTTGTTTCACCTCTTCTTGGTTACAACCCCTTATGCTCCAAATTTGCTAAGAATATCTTATCTATTTTCTCTTCCTAGTGGAATCCCTCGATGTCTCTCTTAAGTTCTTTCTGATCCCAAGCTGTTCATGGGTTGTGATTTGCAGCTTGTGTATTCTTTGCTTTTTGTATAAAATCCACTTATGAGTGATTATATCCTGTGCCTATCTTTCTGGGCTTGTGATATTGAGGATATTCTCCAAATCCATCCATTTGTCTGCAAATTTTAGGAAGTCATTTTTTTTAATTAATCTAAATTCTGCCACATGGCTCCTTACCTTTCCTCGGTACCTTATGTCTAAATTACTCCACATCTGGTTAGTGAGTTGTCCATGTCAGATTCTTTTCCAGGGTCTTTTTCTTTTTCTATGTCTATGCCTAGAAATACCACCTTTCCACTCCTGTCTAGCTATTGCCTACTAACCTCTTTTATTAGATCAATCAGAAGGGGCCTTAGTCAGACTTAGAAGGGCAGAGTTACATCTTCATGAGGTGTGATCTAATATATAGCAATAGTCCTATATTTATTCTAAATAAATTTCAAAATAATTATTACATTAATATATTTTTAAATTACTTTGATGATATTTGAGTGGATCTTCAATATATTTTCCTCTTTCTTTCTCTCTTTCAGCAAAAGGCGGTCTTTTTTCTCTTGGCAGAGATTAAATGCATGAGAATCAGATTGCCTGAAATAGAATTTTGTTTCCTTGATTTATTCTTCAACTATATTTTAGAAAGTATTCTTTTGGAAGCTGCATTTTCCTCTCAGAGTTGTAAAAAATAAATATGCTTATTTATGCAAAGTCCAAATTATAGTTCTGCTGAAAAAAGAAGGCAGTCACCTATGTTTCTTCCCCCTGGATTATTATTCAGCCTCCTCACTGACTTACAATTATAGAACAAGAAAATATAAAATTATGTGCTATATATTACAAACATGGCTAAGAATCTAACTTCAATATTCCTTTTTAATTATCATCTTTCCTAAGTATCTCCAGTTTCATTTCTTATATTGTGCATGACTTTGGCTTTGCAGTGATCCTCTAAATTATTTTTTTAAATGTGTTTTCAATATGAAAGATTACTCAGGTCACATCTCACCCTTGTCAAACACACACAGGAAAACACAGTAAAATGTATAAGGGCAAGAATAAGAACATGATTTTTTTTTAACATTCTCTTTAATTTTCAATGCACAAAACTAGCCTAAAATACATGATTACTTCATCACCTGTAATGGATTCTGTTTTATTTCTCTTAACATGAAAAAAGAAGGAGGAAGCACAATCCTAACTGGTCAGGCATGGGAGGGGATGAGGCAGAACTTATAAATTAACAGTTCAAATCCTACAGACTGCTTCTGCCTGCTGACAGACTAATCACTTCACTATCCACATCACCCTGTTTTTCCTTTTAATTGGCTTGGAAATGAGCTAATGTTTGCAGTGGACTGTAAAATTAAAACAACATCTTGTCTACTTGATAGCTAAACATTTTCACTGGACAGACTTGTCTTTCATTTTCACTGTGGTGTCCTATTTTTCTCTTGTATCAGAATGAAAAGGCCAGCTTCAACAAGGTGCAGGTGTCTGATAAACACTTCAGCATGTGGAACAATTAAACAATCTCAGACAAATGGGATCTGAGGCAGATGCAGGAATCACAGCAACAATTCTCAGTAAACAAAGCAAGAGGGTCCAGGGGAATTTTTGTAAAGAAGCCTAGCTCAGAAGCCCAGGTTCTATGCCTGTCTTTTGACAACCAAGAGTGATGAGGCTTTTCCTCTATATGCTATTTGAGGAAGGAAGCTCTCTGAGCAATTTTGAGGCAATAATAATAAAGTTTGCTGTTGTAAAAAAGTTAACAATGGAACAGTGAATTCACAAATAAATTCTCTTCTAGAAAATCCAGACCACAGTGGAACTGTCATGAACTCTGTAATCCTATCTCAACCTGGCATATTTTATTTTTCACTCTTATTTTTATATGTAAATGATAATCCTTATAAATAATTAAACATTACTATTTTCTTAAACTTTTATCTAATACATTTGGTCTTAGGTAGATTAAAATAGTGTTCTTTTTCTTTTAGCAAACTTTAGATTTAGATTTCCAATACAAATAAGAAGTGTAAGAGGAAATGTGCTGTTCTTTATGGAAAAATGAGCTATCTGTGAACAATGAAAGTAGTGGTCATGAAAATCAAACCCTGCAGCAGAGATATCTGGGACAATTCACATGTGCTGTAGGTGCTGAAAGTACTTTATAAGAAGCAAGTAGCCTTAAAGGACTTTAACAGGCAGAGATTATAATTGAATCTTCAGGTAAGTACAAGAAGGAAAGTTGAGACGAAAGAAATCATAATGGGCTATATGGGGTTAGCACATAAACCAACTTGATCCTTGCCAGAAAGAAGAGGAAGACTTTAAGCCCTAATGTAGAGGTTAAGTCAAGAGATGGAGGGGAACTCAGCAGGAAGCATCAGCTCTTACATACATTAAAAATAGTCCATTTAAAAATTTTGGTTCATTAATCACCTTAAGATTTGAGGACATTAATCAAATTCTGGGCTTAACTGTAAGATTTGAAGGGATAAGTTCAATATTTTAGGGAAAATAAATTTAATGTAAAAGAAATGGTGAAAGAAATATGGTAGCAGTTGTTACCATCCAGGCCTTTACACTGACTGCCATCCAGGAAGAAGAAACAGCAGAACAGGCCAGCACAGCAGCTAAGGATAGAAATGTGGCTACTGCCAACACTGAGTTGTGCACTCTCTTTATGGGCATGTGCTAGATCCCTCTTTAAAAAGCATGTGCCTTCTCTCTCCACTCTCTGTCTTTTCTCTCATCTTTGCTTAGAGATCACCTCTGTGCTCCTCCCATTATAAGCCTCTCACATGAGCTCTGTTATATGGTATGATGTTGTGACACTCCTGGGCAGGAGGTACCTCCCACTATTAAATAATTACAATTGTTCTTCAAAAAGTGACTAAATTGCAAGGCCCAATCTTTAAGATACCTAAAGAGATTCAATTGTTGAATAGAAAAATTGACTCAGATTTGATATCATGGTATTTACATATAATTATTCTTACAGTGCCTCACTGAATTTTATGTTTAAAACTAAAAAACAGTAGTTAAATCTCTGAAGCTGAATTATCTACAAGAGGGGGGAAAATAACAAAAATTACAGGATCACTTCAGTTTTTGAAGATTTTTCCATGGAAAATCAGGTTTATAATCTTGCATTTAAATTCATTTGTTTCCATTCTTGGACAGGAATCTGTCTGTAATAGAAACACAGCTTATTGCCATTTGGGGCGTTGAGTTAAAAGTTTAGCAAAAAAACAAACATAAAAGGAGCATGTCCTCTCACAACATAGTTTACCTTCAGATAACAGAAATGCAAGGATGGTTTCACGAATTATGAATTATTCGAGTGCAAAGTCTAGAAAGCACAAGAAACCTTTCAACCATAAATTAAGGTGCATGTCTATATTGTCAAATCTCATGCTAGGACAAGAGGATTAGAGCTATCTATCTATCTATCTATCTATCTATCTATCTATCTATCTATCTATGTGTGTTTATGTGCATGCAGGTGTCTATGGAGACCAGAAAAAAATATTGGATTTCCTGTAACTGAAATTAAAGGAAGTTATATTGTCCAACTTGGTTGGAGGGCATTGAATTGGGTTCTCTATAAGAGCAGCCAGTGCTTCTAACCATTGAAGAATCTCTCTAGCCTCAAGAATAACAAATTTGAAGTTAAATTGGACTCATAGCACACATTTACATCAAAAATAAAAGACAATAGCTTAGATACTCTCCTATTGTCCTCATAAGTCACCATAACCAGGGCAATTTACAAAAGAAAAGATTTTGGCTGACTAACAGTTTCAGAGAGTAAATATGTAACAATCACAGTGGTGAGTATGACAGCAGGCCGACACATGTGACGCTGGAGGAGTATCTAGGAGCTCTCATCTTGAGACACAATGAGGAGAAAGAGAACTAATTGAGAATGGTGTGGGCATTGTATAATATTATTTTAAGGTGTGCTACATTTGTTTATCCTGTCAACATTTGTTTAATGATGCAAAGATGTGTTAAATTCTTATTTGTTGCATTTGTTTAACTCTATAAAGCTGTGTTATTTTGACTATCTAAAACACCTGATGGTCTAATAAAGAGCTGAACAGTCCGTTGTGAGGAAGGAAAAAAGACAGGTGGGGTAGCAGGCAGGGAGGAGAAACAGAAGGGAAAATCTGGGAGGTAAAGGAGGAACAAGATAAGGAGGACGACACAATGGGACCAAGCACCTAGATACAACCAGAAAAGACATAAAAAAGAAAGATATACAGAGAAAAAAAGGCCAGATGCAAATGATAGACAGGCTAATTTAGGTTAAGAAAAGCTGAAAGAAAAAAGCCAAGCTAAAGCCAGGCACTTATAATTAAGAATAAGCCTCTGTGTGTGATTTATTTGGGAGCTGGGTCATGTCCTTCCCCCAAAGAATAAAGAACCAAAACAAGCAGCAGCATATGGGTTTTCAAAACCAAAAGCTTTTTCCAAGTAACATACCTCTCTTCCAACAAGTCCACATGTGCTCATCTTTCCCAAACGCTTATATGACAAAGGTGAAAAGAATGGTGATGAAGAATAGTTGAAAACACATTTATAATGTAATCCTGTGAACTATAGGTCAGAATAGGCTTCCCATGGTGAATATCTGACAGTCTTGGAGGACAACATAGGCTAGTATAGTAGAGGGCATATCCAGAGACATGCTAGGATGAATAAAGCTTAAACTACCTCACAGAATTGATAAATAGCATAGTGTTTGGAACCAAGGCCAATTCTTTTATAACATCTTCCATAGACAGAGCACCTCGTGGTAGCTACAGGATGAAACAGCCCTGGATTTACATCCCTGTGCTGTGTTTTTTTATTTCAAACCATCCCCATAAAAACACATTGAGCCTCAAAGTACAGTATTTTGAGCTGGATTAAGAATCATTAGGGAGACTTTGACAAACCTGGGTACTCACATGATAAAATTTCAGAGATGATTAAGCAAAGGACAGAGGCCCACCCTATGTGGGAATGTTTCAATCCCATGAGTGAGGGTATTGTTTATTATAAAGAAAACAAGTAGAGAGCTCACATTCATCCTTCTCTTCTGGTCTTCTGAACTTCAGGGTAGCTTAGCACCCGACTTTCAACATACATATCTCTAGCTATGCTCAGTAGCTTTTATCAGTAAGACTGATAAAACTGAAGTGTTGTGTGAGAGAACACTGCCTCTCACACCTAAAAAAGACAGCTGAGATTAGCAGGAAAACATGACTTTATCTACTTTATGATTGTTCACTGGCAAGAGGAATGTCAGTGTGAGGGACTCATAAAGGCTGACACCAAAGTTATAGAAAGATGCTGAAATCATACTACAAAGTTGGATTTCCAGGATACAACTTAAGGCTATGCTGTGCTCAGAGTTATCGGGGTAATGCACGAGTTCCAATGAGTATCCAGGAGACCAAGGATGCCCAAAACGGAATACTCTCCTAAGAAAGCTGTGTGTACTAAGGAGTTAGTTCCAGAGAAAGCTACCAAGTGTCACAGGTAACAAAACTGGCAGAGGATTGCAAAGCCTTTTGAAACTGCAGAGTCTGGTATTTTCCCACCAGATTTTGGTCTTGCTATGGTTCTCCTTCCCAGGTCCTCTATTCCATCCTTTTTAGAACCAGAATATTTATATCATTACTTGTTAAAAGTGAATGATTTGTTTTTAGATTTACAAAGCTCACTTAAAACAAGCAACCTCTAGTCTTATAAGAAAATAGAATTTTCAACTGTTTTTATCTACAGGACTACCTAGATCCCCACTGTAGGCATTTTGTAATTTGGCATGATCCTGATCCTATAAATGCAAGGGGTCAAATCTGGCATGGCCATGATTCTATAAAAGCAAGAGGTTAAATTGTCTGGATTAAAGTAATGAGTGTAGATGCCAAATTTACAGGGTGTCAATGCTGGCAGTTAATGTGCTAGAGTAGGCTTGCTCCTCAGCTGTAGAACCAATTTTCAAATGGTTAGTGATATGGTAAGTAACTCTGTTCCACTATAATTAACATATAGAGATATATGTCACACAATCCATGGAGAGAAAGTATCTTTATCTTAGCATTTTTTGGCTTCTAGACAAGTACAGTATTAAATCAAATTAGCAATGAATCACTCTGAGTGTTCAACATGAAACTCAAAGGACCCATAAATAATGAGATTAGTTTTTCTTTTGTAATGGAGAAAGGAGTTTTCCTTCCCCAAAGCTAGCATAGTGAAACAAAGATTAATTGACAAACAACCTCAGGATAAAATCAAAGTTAACATGAACCATGTTCCAGGGTCATTCAATATCAGTGAAGATGAGACATAATGGAAGAGACAAAGTAAGGTAACTTCAGTACTAAGGACTCTTCGATGGGTGATAGTCACTCCAAATTTACAATCCATAACCCAAAACAACTTGCATTGTCAATACTCTTTATTAGTATTTCCACCATTATGTTCTTACTTATTACTTGTCATCTAATAAACTAAGGCAAATTTAGAGGGAAATAGTTCGTCAAAGTATCATGATTTGGTCTTTAAAGAAATATTTATAAAAAAATTATTATAAAAATTTTATTTTTATTTGAAAGTGTCATTAAACAAAGGCTATAAAATGTAAGTTAGTCTTGTTTTTGGCAATGTCCACTAAAATTTACCAAAATAGCACCTTTGACTTAAATGTTGAAAATAATACTTAAACAAAAATAGTCCCCATAAGGACAAAAATCTCATAGATTATAGCTAAATATATAATGTGGTATATATATGTGTGTGTGTGATTTTACTATAGCAAACAGGGACAATGCTATATTTGATCTGATAAAGATTCTTTTTAGCAAGACCTGTGTCCAGAGTGGAATCAGAGGTGAGCAGATTCCAGCTCCTGGGCTGCCCATGTGGAGAATCCCTCTCTGGGGCCAAGGTCACATCAAAGGTTCTGATCTCAGACTCTTGCTAGCAGACAGGCCCTAGGCTTTAGATGGTAGGAGCCTTCTCTCCAGACCCCTAACAGAAGGGAGCTCTCATGGAAGGGGCTTGACTTCAGGGTGAACTGCATCATAAGAATTGAACTGATACCTTTGAATCTCAGACCCATATTCAGAGCTGAGTCAGAGATTGTGCACACCCCTTGCTCAGAGCAGACATGAGACACACAAACCTTCTAGCCACAAATGACTAGGAGCAGACTAAGTGTGAACCACTGAAGCCATGGGCTGTTGCCAGCACAAGAATACATATAACAATATAAAGAACAACAAGACAACACAAGAAGAAGCTGGTATTTCTACAACTCCAAGACATGAACAGAGCAATGAAGAAGAAACAGAAGGAAACAACAGCAAAAACACCATTATGAAGATTATAAAAGCCTTAAAAGAGGATATAAAAAAATCCCTTAAAAAATAGAAGAAAATACAAACAAAAAAATGGAAGACATAAACAAATTCTTGAAAGAAAATCAAGAAAAGCAAAACCAAAAAATCAAAGAAACATTCCAGGAAATAAAAATTAAAATAGAAGCAATAAAAAAAGGTACAAAATGAGGCAAAGATGGAAACAGAAAACCTGAAGAAAAGAGCTAGAACTACAGATACAAGCATAACTAACAGAATCCAAAAGATGGAAGAGAGAATTTCTGGAGTGGAAGACTCAATACCAGAAATAGATACAGAAGTCAAAGAAAATACTAAAACCAAAAAAGCCATAGCACTAAATATTCAGGATATTTGGAACACCACGAAAAGACCGAACCTGACAATAATAGCAATACATGAAAGAGAAAAATAACAGCTCAAAGGCACAGATAAGGTATTCAATAAAATCATAGATGAAAGCTTTTCCAACCTAAAAAAAGAAATGCCTATAAAGATGCAAGAAGCTTACAGAACACAAAACATATTTGACACACCAAAAAAGTCCACTCACCAAATAATAATCAAGCCACAAAACATATGGAACAAAGAAAAAGATTTTAAGAGCTGCAAAAGAAAAGGGCTAACTTACTTTAGTTTAGTAAAAGTTTAAAAGGTAGACCCATCAGAATAACACATGATTATTCAGTGGAAACAATGAAAGCAATAAAGTCCTGGTCAGAAGTTATTCAGACACTAAAAGAACATGGCTGTCAACCTAGACTACTATATCCAGTAAAACTATCAGTCACCATAGATGGAGTAAACAACATATTTCATGACAAATTCAGACATAAACAATACCTATTCACAAATCTGGCTATTTGTGAAAACTCCAACCAAAGGATCCCAGATACACTCATGAAAACTGAAACAATCAATTATACCAAAGAAGAAAAGCCCCCCAAAAAGGAAATACATAAACACTACCACCAAAAACAACAGGAAATATCAATCAGTGGTTACTAATATCAATGGACTCAGTTAATATCAATGGACTCAGTTCACCAATAAAAAACACACACACTAACATCATGGATAAAGAAACAGAAGCCATCCTTCTGCTGCATACAGGAAACACATCTCAACCTAAAAGACAGACAAAGGCTCAAAATAAAGAGTTAGGAAAAGACTTTCTAATCGTAAGGCCCTAAGAAACAAGCTAGCATTACTATCCTAATATCGAACAAAGTAGATTGCAAACTGAAATCAATTAAAGGAGACCAGAATGGACATCATTTATTCATCTCAAGAAAAATTCATCAAGATAAGATCTCAATACTGAATATGTATGCTTCTAATATAAGGGCAACTGTCTATGTAAAAGAAACCTGTAGGGAGCTGCGTTGTACCATGCCCTAAAGGTGGCGCTGGTTTCCGCCTTCTACCTTTCTTGATGGTGAGTGCTCTCGGGAGTAAACAACTCCTTATTGGCTGTAGGCGAGGATGGTGGCTTGCTTCCGGCACCTGGGGACCTACGGGCAATGTCTACGTGGCTTACCGGGATTGGAAGCCCAGAGGGTATTTAGCCACAAGCGGACTTCCCCCCGGGGTCATTCGTTGTTCGTGAGAGAGTGTGTGAGAGAGTGAGTAGTTCGTCATATGTCTGATAGTGAGAGTAAGAGTGAGTGAGTGAGAGACAAGAAGATAATTAAAGGCTCGAATAAACTGCAAAGAGAAGGATCCGGTGTTGCCTGCTCCTTGTGGGACGAGGTGGCGCGCGACAGAAACCCTACTTTTTTTTTTCCCTTCTTTATTTTGTATTTATCAAAAAAAGGAAAAAAAAACAGTAAAAAGAATTTAAAATGTGGAAGAGTTAACAATAACTATACAGAGGATAAGAATCATAAGCATGGCTTATCAAGGGTGGAAATACAAATAAGATTGCTACACATATATTTTCTTTGTGTTCAGCTTTCCCTCTGAATTTTTTTTCCATCCCTGTATATCCTTATTCAAGGTCTCTTCCTCCTCCCAACACATCTGGTCATTTTTCTTCTCTGCAACTCCCCATCCCCTCCCTGGGCAAGGAGCAGACAGAAACCCTACTTTTAAAGCTCAAACCCCACATCAATTCTCACCCTAATAGTGGGAGAGTTCAATACCTCAGTTTCACCCTTGCATAGGTCAACTAGATAAAGACTCCACAGAGAAATAAGGAGTCTAAGAGAGGTTATGGTGCAAACGGATTTAATTGATATTTACAGAAGCATACATGCAAACACAAAGGAATATACGTATTTCTCAGCACCCAATGGAACTTTCTCTAAAATTGACCACATAATAGGTCATAAAGCAAATATCAATCAATACAAAGAAATGAAAATGATCCCTTGTAACATATCAGACCACCAGGGCCTAAAGTTAAAGTTTAACAACATCAAAAATCACAGAAAGTCTACCAACTCATGGAAACTAAACATCACTCAACTAAACCACCTGTGGGTCAAAAAAGAAATGAAGAAAGAAATCAAAGTCTTTTTAGAATTTAATAAAAATTAATCCATAATATATGCAAAGTTATGGGACACAATGAAAGCAGTCTTAAGAGGAAAATTCATAGCACTAAATGCCTATATGAAAAACCCAGAGAAATCCCTCAATAGAGAACTAATAGCACTGCTGAAAAACTTATAACAATTAGAAGCAATCTCAACTATGAGTAGACCACAGAAAATAATCTAACTTAGAGCTGAGATCAATACAATTGAAACAAAAAGAACAATACAAAGAATAAATGAATCTAAGAGTTGGTTCTTTGAGAAAGTCAACAAGTAGATAAACCCTTATGCAAACTAACCAAAAAACAGAGAGAGAGAGTATCCAAGTCAACAAAATCAGAAAAGGGGGGCATAACAACTCACCCCGAAAATCCAGAGAATTTTCAGGTCATACTTTGAAAATCTTTACTCCATAAAACTGGAAAAACTGGAAGAAATGGAAAGCTTTTTGGGCAGGTACCATTTACCAAAATTAAATCAACATCAGATTAAATACCTAAGTAGACTGATAACCCTAAAGGAAATTGAAGCTGTCACTAAAAGCCTGCAAAGTAAAAAAAAAATCCCAGGTTCAGATGGTTATAGTGCAGAATTCTTCTAGACATTCAAAGAACTACTACCAATACTCCTCAAACTGTTTCATATAGCAGAAACTAAAGGATTATTGTCAAAGTCTTTTTATGAGGCCACAATTACCCTAATACCTAATACCCAAGCCATTCAAAGACACAACAAAGAAAGAGAATTACACACCAATTTGCCTTATGAATATTGATACAATAATTCTGAACAAAATTCTGGCAAACCATATACAACAACATATAAAAATATCATTCACCACAATCAAGTAGGCTTCATCCCAGAGATGCTTGGATGGTTCAACATATAAAAAACCATAAATGTCATCCATCATATAAACAAACTGAAGAAAAAAACACATGATAATAACCTAAGATGTTGAAAAAGCCTTTGACAAAATCCAACATGCCTTCATGATAAAAGTCTTGGAGAGATCAGGAATGCAAGGAAAATATCTTGATATAATAAAAGTGATTTACAAGAAGCCGATAGTCAACATCAAACTAAATGGAGAAAAATTGAAAGCAATCCCACTAAAATCAGCCAATAGAGAAGGCTGTCCTCTTTCCCCTTATCTATTCACTATAGTTCTCAAAGTTTTAGCTAAAGCAAGAAGAGAACAAAACGAGATTAAGGAGATACAAATTGGAAAACAAGTGAAACTTTCTCTATTGCAGATGATATGATTGTATACATAAGATATGCACAAAATTCTAGCAGGAAACTGCTACTGCTGATAAACACCTTCAGAAATGTAGCAGGATACGAAATTAACTCAAAGAAATCAGTAGCCCTTCTATAAACTAAAGATAAAAGGGCTGAAAAAAAATGAGGGAAATATTATTCTTTATAATAGCTGCAAATAACATTAAATAAGTTGGAGTAACTATAAACAAGAACTAACAGATCTTTTTGACAAAAACTTTAAATAAGTGAAGAAAGAAATTGAACAGGATATGAGAAAATAGGAAGATCTCCCATGTTCCTGGATGGTTAGGATCAACATAGTAAAAATGGCAATCTTACAAAAAGCAATCTACAGATTTCATGCACTTCCCATCAAAATCCCAACACATTTTTCAACAGATGTAGAAAGCGCAATACTCAATTTTATTCGAAATAACAGGAAAGCCAGGATTGCCAAAATATTTTTGCTCAAAAAAATAACTTCAGCATCATCACCATCCTTGATTTCAAATTATACTATAGAGCTACAGTAATAAAAACAGCCTGGTACTGGAATACAAACAGACTTGTGGATCAATGGAATACGATTGAGGATCCAGACATTAACCCAAAAACCTATGAACACCTGATCTTTGAAAAAGAGGCCCAAAATATTCAATGGAAAAAGATAGTTTCTTCAACAAATTGTGTTGCCATAACTGCTAGGCAGAGTGTAGAAAAATGTAGAAAAGAAAGCGGTAATTGTCATCATAGGACCTTCATTCAGCAATGGAGAGAGGCAAAAGCAGAGATCCATAGCTAAGCACCAGGTCAGGCTCCTGGTCCAACTGAAGAGACAGAGAAGAGAGTATATGAGTAAATGGATCAGGATCATGAGGAGGAGAACCACAGAGACAACTGACTGAAGGTACAGAGAGTTCACTTACTCAAAAACAATCACTGAGGAACCCTCAGGGAAAGAAACTAAACCTTCCAAAGGTAGACAACTTTCAAATGAAGTGGGCAGTTTGTTCATGGAGCCTCTTGCAGTAGAATCAGAGTATCTTCCTGGTGCATGAACTGACATCTCAGAGCTGATTCCCTACAGAGGAACATCCAACTAAGGCTTAACATCGGGATGGGGGACTTGAACCTACCTCACCTGGATGTGCCAGACTGAACTGACCCACCTCAGAACTTCTTGCCCTCCTTGGGGAATGAGTGGATGGATATGCTGGGGGAAGACTGAGGGAGAACTTGGAGAGACTGGTAGGAGCAAAGGGAGGGGAGCAGAGGTAGATATATAAAATAGCTTTTTAAATAAAAACAAAATCTTCTCACTCATGAATATACACACATCATACACAAAATTGAAATTAAAATTTATTGCAGTTAGGAAACATTTATTTATACACATATTGAAAGTCAGTTTTGTAATGTATATGAGCTGTTCATATACTGTGCACTCTTTTGCCTTCAAAGCTTTATCTCTCCAGAAAACATGGCCTGATTATCACCTCATAAAAACTGTGAGATCTTTTGCTTTTTCCTTTTTTTTTGGCCTCCTATTACAATGTTGGTACCCTAAAACCTGTCCAATCATGTTGTCACTCTTAAAAATCTCTGAATAAGAAGGCTGAGATCCCTAGAAGAGCCATGGCATGACAACTATGGTGGCTAGTGTATTCCTGCTTAGCAACACATGTTTCAGATTAAGACAGATGTATGAAGTTCTATCAGAGAAGTTGGGGGCCAGGCACTCATGAATTAGTAATAGGCATGTTACTTCCCACAGTCAGCTGAAGATATATGTCATCTTAAATGGGTCTGGTCAGTCTGTGGAGAACTTTATACCTCTTTTCTCTCTAAGTCTCTGTCAGTCATTGAAGAAAATGTGATCAGAGAGACAAGAGATATGACCTTGGGTTGGAAGTAACATTAAGTTCTTTATGGCCTCCTGCATTGCCCCTCACCTATTCATTGTCTTTCGGATTTTGGTAGCTACAGTGATGTTTGTGGCCCCTTGTTGCTCTAGAATGTGGGCACCCCAAATCTGAACTAAAGAAACTGTCAATATCACTTCCAATCAAAGCTCAGTGAAGCTGATGCAGGAGAATCATCAAATACCAGTGACTAATCTTCCTTATATAAAGATACTTCCTTTAAAAAAATTGACTGTTACTTAGAAATGCCATCACACTCACCCTCTCAGAGATACTTATGTTACTATGCTAATAAGAAATGTCACCAGCAGGGCTGGAGAGATGGCTCAGCGGTTAAGAGCACCCTCTGCTCTTCCAGAGGACCCGGGTTCAATTCCCAGCACCCACATGGCAGCTAACAACTGTCTGTAGTTCCAGTTCCAGGCAAAACACCAAGGCAAATAAATAAATAAATAAATAAATAAATAAATAAATAAATAAATAAATAAAGTTTAAAAAAAAAAAAAAAAGAAATGTCACCAGCATCAGAGGGGAGAAACAGCTCCATGGTCAACTCTTTTAAGGAGATCACCTCAGTGGTTCTTTTTACTTGTTGATGAAAAGGCAGCAGTATCTCAGGCATTGTCTCTCCTTCTCTCTGGAATGATTTCTTTGACAAGGGTTATCACTATGGAATCTAAACAGGATAAAAGTCATGGTATGGAACACTCTCCTCAATACACAAACTAGAGTGTAAACCAGCAAACCCAGCAATGTTTTTCTTCTCATTTTCTAGATGTATTACCTAATTGCCTTGGGCCTCTGTAAAAACAAAGATGTTTTTATATCTAAAACTTTTAAAGCCCATAATATGTGCTTCTCCTTCTTCACTGAATTTTCTCATTCCATGGTGACCTTAGAGCCTTCAGATACTGCTTAAATTCTGCATTTACTCAAAAAAGGCCATGTGTACATAAAAAATTATCCTTAACATAATCAGCACCCAGTATTAGGCCTGAGAGTGCTGTGCTTCAGAACAATCAAAAAAAAAAAAAAAAAAAAAAAAAAAAAAAAAAAAAAAAAAAAAAAAAAAAAAAAAAAAGAAAGAAAGAATTGCAGTGCCATATTACCTCCCATTTTCTTGCTCAGACCCTCTATCTCCAGACCCAGGATCTAACTGAAAGCCCCATGCAGTACCCACAAAATAAATGCCATTGTTTTTTGTCTGGTGCATGTCAGGGACAGCTGAAAAGAAATTCTATCTGCATTTGGTGAAGAATTCCATGATCCCATTCTCTTGCTGCTCTGTAGTTCTTAATCATCTTAAGATTCCTCTACAGTTCTGAAATCTTCAGTTATTCTTTCTGTTCATGGTCTTCCAGTTTCCTAGTATTGGAAAATGCAAAATGAGTGACCTGCACACATAGAAGGACCCATGAGCTGATGCAAGTTTCTAGAGACCTGTGCTTATGGATTTCGGAGTTTTATTTTTCTTCTTATTTTGTGTGTGTGGGTATTTGTCCTTCATTAGAAAACATACATGACAAAATGTTCTAGACAAATTTTTAACCATACAATAAAATTTAATATTCTATTATTTAATTATTACTATATCCCAAGAAAGAACTATGTTAGTAATTTGCACGTGGGAGAGACATGAAATATTCACTGCCAGGTGCCATACAGAGTTTATTTAGGGGGTTCAGATTTTTGGAGAAGGGGGGTGGGGAGAGAAATAAGGAAAGAAAAAAGAGGAAGAAGGGAAAAGAGAAAGCAAGAAAGGGTCCACTGTCACGAGTTATATCTTTTTAAAGGACCTGGTGGGCATACAGCCACGCCTGAGGGCGTGTCATGTTTGGGGACAAGCCAGGACATCACTATACCTGGGGCCACACTCTGCCGGTGGTGCTGCAACAAACATGAGCAGTGTGTCTGCAACACACCAACAACCTATACATTTTGAACAGATTTGTTAGAAGGTTCTTTTCCACATTGAACTGAAAACCCTGGTTTCATTCATGAGACTAGAAAGTGGGATCTAGAATACAGTGCAATGTTTAACCACACCCACTGCTCTTGTAGGGAAGGAGGCAGTGCACAGGTGCTTGAGTCCAGATCTAGGGCACTTGACAATGCCTTCTAACCACACAGGCACTAAACTTAAAAGTTCAAATCCACAAGGAAAATAAATAAAATAAAAACAGGACTTGTTTTTAAAAGACTACTCAATTAAGTTACAGAAATAAAAATAATGATATATATATATATATATATATATACATACATATTTTATATAGGATAGCTGAAATTTCATTAGGTCTTATTTTACTATTACGATCAGGAGTTGATGCAAAATATATGCTATATACATACATTTATTATGATACTTATAAAACACATACACAAAATTATCCCTCTTGGAATTAGCACTCTGACCCAAGAATGTTAGGATTTCTTCAATCTCTGTGGCCACATCCCTGGCTTAAATCAAAGTCGATGCTCAAATGAATTGAGTCCTTTTTTTAGAATTAGTCCATGTCCCTGTCTCCAGGTCTCATGCCTGCCTTCTGCCTGCTTTTATTTTAATGTCTCACAATGTATGTGAGCCTAGTTTAAACTTGCAGAAAAACTCCAGCCTCAGTTTGCCAATGACTGTGATTACAGGGATTAGCCACTACTAGACTAAAAATTTCTAATTATAGCATTGAAGCAAACTGTTCCATTCAGTTGGGTGCACAACTGAAAAACTGAGCTAAAAAATTGTTTGAAAGGACCCCAGTGTGGTGTTGTTCTGAGTTTGGTCCTGCAATATAAAAGAAAGAAATTTCAGGTTATAGGCCCTGGTGTCTCTGAGCAGAACTCAGCATGGTGTCCTGGAAAAAAAAAAAAAAAAACCACAAAGTCATTGATATTCTCTCCAGCATTTCCCCTCCCTATGATTCAGCATGGCAGATAGGTATTTTTTTTTTTCTCCAAGCTCTGGTCACAGCTGAGTGGTAGCTGTGAGAACAGATTTTAATGCTAGCTTCAGTTTATGGAACAACATATTTCTGGGTATGTTTGTGAGTTGATTGTAACTAAATATTGTGTGGGTTCATAGGCTCAGGGGCAAGTACTCCCTCAACATAGATGGTTAACATGAGGACATCTTTGAGCTAAACAGGACAAACAGGCAGAGAAAAGCTAAACTTATGATGTGTCAATATCTCTATGGAACAGATATAGTTTGTCTGTGATTCAGATCTCTGGGTCTGCTGGCCTCTGGACTCTCAGGTCTGGTCTTATGTTTTTTTAATCCTCATGCATATTAAGACTATCACAAAATTGGCTTCCATGGTCTGTGCATTTCAGACATAGATTGAGCCAAATTACTAATCTTCTAGATCTTACACCATGAGGAAAGCCTGTTGTGGGCATGGTCAGTCATTTTGGCAATTTTCCCCAAGAACTCTAAATCCACCAAAAATACCATCAAATTTTAAGAAGTTGCAGTATCATGACTTATACACAGAGATTTTCTCAAGTTCATACCACCACAGACTATCCCTAACAGGGCATGTTGTAAAAATGAAGGAGAGCCTTGAGATCCTGGAACTACAGACCCATCCACATGCAGAGACAGCCTAGAGAAGTTATATCTCAATACTGGAACTGTGAGTAATGAGTAAAGATGGGGCACTAAGCCCAGCAAAGTCCCAAGGACAAGTTACTCAGCTTAGCTGACATCAGTCATCTGGTCAATTTCTCCCAGTCCAATAGGAACTGAACAGCTTACTCCTGCAACTTCACTGTACTATGCAAGTGTGTAGATTGCTGAGTGCATATGCTTAAGGCTGGCAAAGGCTGATTTCCTCACCTGCATCTTCAAATGTGTGGATTGCTGACTACATAGACTCACAACTGGGAAGGGTTGACTCTCACCTATGTGTAATTGAGACAGACCATTGCAATATGGCTTGCAGTTCCTCATTCTAGAAAAAATTTTGATTCACACAGGAAAGATATGAATCAACCAATACTTTAGAAACATCTGAAAAGCTAGCCCTGCTGATCCTCACTTGGAATTTTTGCATTTTCTGCTGCAGCAACAGGATTTTAAGTCAGTTCTATTGAGGTGGTAAAGCCAGATGATACAAATGAAACATAAAAAAAATAAAATAAATGATCTGAGATATTTGATAACTTATTTTTCTGCAACATTTTTAGATTTTTCATATAAAATTCTTTATGTATAAATTGGAAGTGGATTTATCCTTGTCCTTGCATGTGTATTTTTCAGAATGTGTATGTTCGTATGTAATTATGAATTCACAGGTGTTTCATGACAACTGAAGATGTGAGCAGTCTACCTGGAGGAGTATCCTTTCCTGAACATTTTGCTGCAACAGAATCTCCTCTGTGCTTCTATATCTGCCCAGTTAGCTGTGCTATGAGATGCCAGTTCTTCTCTAGTCTCTCTGTCCCATCTCACCTGAAAAGGCCTTTGAATGTAGAGGCCAAACATATCTGGTTATATTGGGCTTTACCTATATACTCCCCAAATGCTTTATTTTTTGTCTCTTCCTCTTCCTTTTTCTTTTACAGACAAACAAAGAGTTTAGGCTAATTCTTCAAATCTCAGAAGGAAAAGCCTTATCAAATGGGTTGAACAAAGATTAGGTCTTTTCAGGTTTGATTTCTCAGCATACAGTCAATAATAGCCTTCATAACCCTGATACTATAGAAAATAGTCAACAACACTTGAGACAGTTGCTTCAGTTGCTATATGGCTGTCTTTAGAAACAACTAAGTCTCCATATTATCAGTAACTTAAGTCATTTTGCATGTATGTGAGTGTGTGTGTGTGTGTGTGTGTGTGTGTGTGTGTATTTGTTTCCATGGCTACAATGCATGTGTGTTCAAGTGAGTGTAGAGCCTAGCTATTGGGCCGTATACTCACAGACACAGCACAAACTGATATCTAGGAACACTCATGAGTGCTGTTGTAAGAATTACCTGTCTTTAGAAGAAAGGAGAATGAGAGCGATATTTATTATGATCTCAAGAGGTTGTTCTCGACTTACAAATTATTAACAATGGAAAACAAAAAGAACCAGTGCTCTAGGAGGTGAATAACCTGAGAAATGCAAACTGTTGTAACTGAGTTTATCTCTAAATATGAGCTTTCCAGTCTTCTTTGGAATAGGAAAGTGATATACCTACCTAGCATGCATAGTCTTAAAAGCCTTAAAAGCAGATATTAAAAAAAATCCCTTAAAGAAATAAAAGAAAATAGAAACAAAAATGGAAGATATGAACAAATTCCAAAAAAAATAAAGAAAGAAAACCAAGAAAAAGAAAAAAAACAGGTGAAAAAACATTTCAGGAATTAAAAGTTGAAATAGAAGCAATAGAGAAGATACAGACCAAGATAAAACTAGAAGTATAAAACCTGAAGGAAAGATCTGGAACTCAGATTCAAGCATAACCAATAGAATCCAAGAGACGGGAAAGAAAATCTCTGGAGTGGAAGACTCAATAGTGGTAATAGATACATCAGTTAAAGAAAACACTAAAGCCAAAAAGAGTCATAACACGAAGTGTCTAAGAAATCTGGAATATCATGAACAGGCTAAACCTGAGAATAATTGGAATTGAAGAAAGAGAACACCAGCTCAAAGGCACAGAAAATATATTCAACAAAATCATAGAAGAAAACTTCCCCAACCTAAAGAAGAAAATGCCTATAAAGATACAGAAAGCCTAAAAACACCAAATAGATTCAACCCACAAGAAGTCTGCTTGCCATATAATAATCAAGTCACTAAGCCTATAGTATAAAGAAAATCTAAGAGCTGCAAAGGAAAAAGGTCAAATCACCTATAAAGGCAGATGCATCAGAATAACACCTGATTATTCAATGGAAACAATGAAAGCAAGAAGGTCCTTGTCAGAAATTATACAGACACTAAAAGTACATGGATGACAACCTAGACTAATGTACCCAGCAAAGCTATCAATCAACACAGATAGAATAAACAAGATATTTCACAACAAACCCAGGTTTAATCAATACTTATCCACAAATCTGCCTCTACAAACAGCCCTAAAGTAAAAACTCCAACCTAAGGAAACCAGAAATACCCATGTAACCACAAATAATTGATAAGCCCACAGAAGAAACCCCCCAAAAAAGAAAATACAAGCTACCACCAAAAATAACAGGAAATATTGATCATTTGTTATTAATATCCTTTAGTATCAATGGATGCAATTCACCTATGAAAAGACACACCCTAGCACGATGGATATGCAAACAAAAACCATCCTTCTGCTGCATACAAGAAACACACCTCAACTTCAAATACAGATATAGGCTTAGTGTAAAGTGTTGGGGAAAGACTTTCCAATCAAATGGCCCTAAGAACCAAGCTGGCATAGCCATTCTAATATCAAACAAAATAGCTCTCTCTTCTCCCCATTTCTAAATCAATAAAAAGAGACCAGGACAGACACTACTCATCCACTTCAGAAAAAATCCACAAAAGACAATCTCAATCATGATTTTCTATGCCCCTTATGCAAGGGCAATCACATATGTAAAAGAAAAACTACTAAAGCTTAAACTTTATATCAACTATCACACAATAATAGTGGGAGATTTCAATACTCCACTTTCACACTTGGATAGGTCAAACAGACACAAACTTAACAGAAATAAGGGATCTAACAGAAGTTATGAACCAAATGAACATAATAGATATATACCAAACCTTCTGTGAAAACAAAAAGGAATATACATATTTCTCAGCAACCCATGGATCTTTCTCTAAAACTGACCACAAACTAGGTTATAAACAAATATCAACAAATACCAAAAATGGGAATAACTTCTTGTGCCATATCAGATCATCATGGTCTAAAGTTCAACAACATCAAAAATCACAGAAAGCCTACCAACTCATGGAAACTAAACATCTATCAACTGAACCACCTCTGGATCAACAAAGAAATTAAGAAAGACATCAAAGGCTTCCTGTAGCGGGAAATTTGAAACTCTACAAAAAAGCCGCGCCAGAGTGCTGAGCCGTGCGGAGTCGGGGAGGAAATGATGAACAAGCATCGCGCCGGAAGACAGAAGCGTCGCGTCACTGGACGAGTGACGTGGAAGGGGACTGGCCGGCTGGAACTGCTCTCGCTCTGCTGGGCAGACGGTTCCTCGGATCGCTCCTGCTGTGCAAGGTTAGGATTGCTCCTGTTTTCCACGGTTGGGACTGCTGCTGCTTTCTGCTGCGTGGATCTACAGACTGCTCCTGCTTTCTCCGGAGTGGATCGTTCCTGCTCTCCACTTCTCCGTCCTTCTCCTGCCTTTTCTCTTTCTCCCCTGGAACAATCCCTGTTATCCCTGTTATGTGAGTATCTTTTAATTAAAATTCTTTAGTTTAGTTAACATATATTTCTTGATGGGTTAGTACCGCGATAATTGGCGCCCAACGTGGGGCTGACTCCACGGAACCCGGCTGGGTTCCTCAGCCTTGGTTTCGGGACTTACTCCCAGCCTCGGGTGGATCTGCACTTGGAAACAAAGGCTGCACGAGGAATCCCTTCGGGCACCTTTACTGCCACTGCTGATCGCAATTGCGACATCTGCTGGCCGTAAGTCCTCATTACATCTGAGTAAGGTAATTTTTTTTTCTTTTTTTTTTTTTTCAAAATGCCTGACCAAATAAATGTTCAGAATTTTTCTCACTTTGTCACAATGGTGATAGAGGATTATTTCCAGAATTACGCATTTGGAGGTTATCTCCACCCAGGAGTCCTTTTACTTTTTTGTGTGATAATGTACTTCATACTTGGCTATTTTAAGGCATCTCAACATAGAGAGCTTGAGGCTAAGATGTCTGGCATGGATGAACGTATTAAGACACTCCAGAAACTCATTGTTTCAATAGAAGAGAGGTCTACTTTGATTACAGAGGAATTTAGAGCTCACATTGATGAGAATTTTAGAAAATTGAATGAGAAATTTAAAAAAAATGGATGAAAATTTTGTTAGAGAGGAGTACAGGGCTCATGTTGATGAAAATTTTAGGAAATTAGATGGGAAATTAAAAAAATGGATGAAAATTTTAGGATAATGGATGGAAACTCTAGGAAATTTGAACAGAAAATAGTGGAAAGGGTAGATGTGGAATCTGGGAGAATGTTCCATTCTATGAAATTATTGGA